>CAUYPK010031969.1:0-122961 GCA_963574355.1 Loris lydekkerianus | reverse complement strand
TGTGGTATATGTACACCATGGAATATTATGCAGCCTTAAAGAAAGATGGAGACTTTACCTCTTTCACGTTTACATGGATGGAGCTGGAACATATTCTTCTTAGTAAAGTATCTCAAGAATGGAAGAAAAAGTATCCAATGTACTCATCCCTACTATGAAACTAATTTATGGCTTTCACATGAAAGCTATAACTGTTATAACCTAAGAATCGGGGGAAGGGGGGGGGAGGGAAGAGAGGGGAAAAGATGGACGGAGGGAGGGTGATTGGTGGGACTACACCTGCGGTGCGTCTTATAAGGGTACATGTGAAACTTAGTAAATGTAGAGTATAATTGTCTTAACATAATAACTAAGAAAATGCCAGGAAGGCTATGTTAACCAGTGTGATGAAAATGTGTCAAATGGTCTATAAAACCAGTGTATGGTGCCCCATGATCGCATTAATGTACTCAGCTATGATTTAATAATAAAAAGAAAAAGAAAAGACAAAAAAACAAAAAACCTTTTTAGAGGTATAGATTAGTTTTCCTTACCTGCAATGTTTGAAATAGAATGTTACCTCAAGGAACTACATTTACTCTCTAGTCATTTGATTTTTCTCTCTTTCCTGGAAGCCACAACTTTCTTAGAAACCACAACTTTGGTTTTTCTCCTATAACACAATAGGACTTTTAAAAATAAAGTGATTATTCTGAAACGATTGGTGGTTCTGAAGCATGCTGATACCAAACCAGAGTTTTAATATCTGCTTCTTGTATTAGCTTTTTCCAAATAACACATAAATGCATATAAATATGCATGTTCTACCTTTTGGTAGGATTTCCAGAAAGCATGTTGAAAGACGTTTCCATGTAACTTTAATTGAATGTGAGAACATTCCTTCTAGTTCTTTCCCCTGCTTTATTCCCAATTATCTTCAATTTGTTAAGTAATTCTTTACTGAGTTTTAAGGCAAAGCTGTGGTGCTTGCAGCATTGCAAGTCAACAGTCTATTTTATGGAAGATAGCACTGATCAGACCACAAAATGTGTAAGACTCTATATAAGAAGAGTTGATCCTGGGGGAAGTAATGTTAAACCCCTTCTGTCAATATTCTGCAAGAGTGAGTAATAACACCACCCGGCACATTCAATGCTGTGTCTTTCACAGATGAGTATGCCCAGCTCCTTGCTCCCAATTTGCTCACATTCTAAGCCTAATTTTGGAAGCAGAGTGCAGCCCAGAGCTGAAGAAAGGAATTGACTCTGAAATAAACATAACATCCTCAGTACATCTGAGCAACTTTTCATTTAAGTGGAGGAACTAATGGAAAGATACAGGATTTTCTTATGTAAGAAAGAAAGAAAAAAAAAAAAACACCAGAGAGGATGAGTCTATAGACTCACATTTTCTTTTTATGCCCTGGAGAACACGAAGCTATGGCCCTTCTCCGACTTAATGAGAGGGTGATATGAAAGAACTCAAAAACAGTCATTCTTTTGAGTCACAGGAGGCTGAGTCATATTAAGTCTGTCATAGGACAGTTTATTCTTGTCTCTTCTAGCTGTAATGCTTTCTTAAAGGAAATATCAAACCTTAATATTGAGCTCTCATTTAAAGTATTTGCTGCAACATTTCATGTCCTCAGCCCTTGAGGTTCATGCGCTGACATTTCTGCTTTTGACTTCATTCTCTTTAAGGTTACTTCATCTACCTGAGCTTTATTTTACTCATCTGTAAAATGGGGGTGTGATAATGCCATCATCTTAAGGGTATGGGGAGAATTAAATAAAAGTAAAATATTTAACATACTTCCTAACAAACCTTAAGTTTCTCTGTAACTGCTGGCTGTTATTAGGTATAATGACTTGAATAACAAAAAGTTCAATGAAAGGAAAATTCTTTTTTATAATGCTTTAAATAGAGACTTACATCCATATTCAGTCTATCTTTGGGCTCAGGTTTGTCTAAAGTGAAGCTGGGAAGAAAGTTCAGAGATTCGGTTTTGTTCCTAAAATTTTCTGCTTTTCCAAGTGAAAAATTATGTATGTTCCACAGAACACCTTAAATATTCAAGAATCTTCCCCAACTTTAATGCAAGGTTGGGAAATTTAAATAAGCACAGCCCTTTGCTGCTATTTTTTCCCTTTGCGTATATCTCTAAATCCCGGGCATTTTCTTAAATTGACTTTGTTGACTCTGCTCAACAACCACAAACCAAGAAGATCCTCAGCGTGTTTGTTGCGTGAATGGCAGTTCAGGTGGTGTAGTGTTGGCCTCGAAGCTGACCTCAGCAGTCAACTTTCCAACCTCTCTTTCAAAGGTCATTGTGAGTGGCTGCAGGAACGTACGCAGCCTCTCAGCCCCCTGTGCTCTGTGTTGTCTGTGTAGCAGGGGACAGCGGGGACAATCTCTGCCCCAGTCATCATCACACCCCTGGAGCTTATCCTTACATGGAATATTTAAAAAAAATAAGAGCAATTTCTTGTTAACGTACAGGGGAGCTGTTGACAAACGTTCATATTTACGATGAGAATTGCTGTCTTGTTGTAACAGCCTTACCTGCTTACAATTGAAATAATTCGTAATAGTGACCCTGAAGCTCTGAAGGGTCCATGGAACATGGTTTAGAAACGACTGCCATAGGCTTTCCATGCTCCCCAGAACAGAGGCCAGGATAGTTCTGGATTCCTGCCATAAGTTAAGGAAAGACCTTCATCATGTCCGGAGCCCCTGATGGCCTGCACACAAAGGAGGAGGATGTCCTCAAATCCTTTGCAGCAGCAACACACTTAGATGGCACCAACCTTGACTTCCAAATGGAACAGTAAGTGTACGAAAGGAGAAGTGATAGCGTCTACCTCATAAATCTGAAGAGGACCTGGGAGAAGGTTCTGCCGGCAGCTCATGCCGTTGTTGCCACTGAAAACCCTGTTGATGCAATGCTGGAAAGGAAGAGCAGGCTGCCGCTGGAAGGCCCAGCTCCTGCATGCACTGCTGCTCAGCCTGAGGCTGCAGACTGGTCTGAAGGCGAGGTGCCCTCTGCCTGCATGCAGCAGGTCCTAGGTGAAAACTGGAAGATGCCGCCAGCTGCCACTGCTCAGGCCACCAAATGGTTGGGAACAACCACTGAGTGGTTTTAAGCTGTTCTTCCACAGACTCACAATATGGAAGTAAAGTTGATGGAAAATAAACATCGGTTTCTTTAAAACAAAAAGGGAAAACAAACAAAAAACCCACCCCACTGTCTTAGAGTTAAGAGAGAATGTGTTACTGGCATACGGACCACAAGAATAGTTGGGAGCAAGCAGATTGCGATAGAAGATTTTGCAGTTATTCTTTGTAAATCTAAAAGCAAGATTCCGGACCTGCAAGGAAACAGAGTCTAAGGCAGTGTTTTTCAACCTTTTTTATCTCAACAGCACACTCAAAACCTATAGGTAAACTTCCGGGCACATTTGAATTATGTTGATTTAAAAAAAAAAAAAAAGAAGAAGAAGAAAGAAGCTTTCTGTGAAGCTTCTTTTGAAAATAATTTAATTAATGATCTTTAAAAATGTTTGCCACACAGCTGAGATCCTCTCGCAGCACACCACTTGAAAATCTCTGGTCTAAGGCTTTGAAAGCACAGCACGTCTGAGCAGCCCAAAGCTTTTGTGGGAATTGGGAGCATGGTTGGCGCAGCCCTCCCAGGATCAGGACCAACCCTGGCAGTCTCCTTGAGTGGGGGCAGCACCGCGGGATGCCAGGACAGAGCTTGGAGGAGCTCTTGGGTCGCTTTCCTTGTTCTGATATCTTTTGTCTAATTGGGCTTTGGGTTTTCTCTTTCAGGAGACACAGGCCAGTTTCCTTCTGTTCTATGGAAACATTGTCAGGATGGATGGGAACGTTAAAAGTGAATAAAACGTCTTTAGAGGATGTTTAACTCCTCAGAGGAAAGATGTTACAGGAATGGAAAGAGTTATTATAAACTTTAAAAAAAAAAAACAAAAAAAACCAGATACATAAAAATACTGTTAGTACTTTGAGACTGTGCTTCATTTTATGCCTTATGTTTTGCTTTTGCTCCAGGAATTTTTAGGCCTATCTTAGGGGTGTGTAAATTGCATTTGCACTGGGTGGGCTTTGCATCCATAAGTTGTCCTGTCTGCCAGAACAGACTGCTCTGCTGTTCCTCCTCGCTTTCCTAAGTCTGCCCACACTGACGTGCTGTCGAGGCTCCCACCCCGAGACATATGTTAGCACACAAAATGCTTTCCCCTCAGGACTCCTGGAGGGTGTTTCAAGAATGCTTTCCCTGATTCCTGCTTCTTGAGATAAAAGAACATTTGGCAAAGAAAATCTAAGTAGTTGCTTTGAAATAATAAATCAAGGATTGGACTCTTTTTTTAAAAAATGAAAGAATTCATGACATGGCTCGTCCCAAATCATATTTTCTGATCTTGCTTAAGCAAGTTTATTTGCCTTGTATCTTGGCTTTTTCAGGCTGCTATAACAAAATACAATAGACAGGGTGGTTTATCAATAACAGAAATTTATTCCTTATGGAATCTGGGAAGTCCAAGGTCAAGGTACCAGAAGATTCACGAGGGCTGGTCTTCGGGGGCCCCTTTGATAAGAGACCTAATCCCATTCACGAGGGTTCTACCCCAGTGACCTAACTACCTCTCAAAAAGCCCCTCCTCCAAGTACCTTCACCTCCTGGGTTACCATTTGACCTAAGAATTTTGGGAGAACACAGACATGCACCCATAGCACCTTGCAACTCTCAGCAATGATCCTCACTCCTTAGGATTATTTCTGGGAAAGCTTCTTATACTTTCAGAGCATGTAAGCAATTAACATGTTCTTGGTCATGCAGGCCACAAAATTAAATAATTCTACAAGGCCATGCCCTTGCAGCCCACCAAATCAGCTCTGGACAAATAGTTGACTTTTTATTTCTGTGCCTGTTACCAGTCTCTAAATAACAAACCCCAGAATGTACTGGTCATATGTTTTTGCTAAAATAGAAAATTATGATTTGGAGTTGGAAATTAGACAAATTGCTTAAAAAACAAAATTATCCAGGAATGTGCTCACCCCAGACATGTTTATAAATGTTTTAGCATTGGCAAAGCTAGCTTAATATGTTTTGTGATTATTTATCATCATCTCTGTGTAAATGGACGAACAATTTATTAATAGTCCACAATGCTGTAAAAGTCTCTAGACTGAGAATGTCAGATAACAGTACTAGAAGAGGAAACACAAATGGTGTGTTTCCCCCAACCTTTGCCCCAGAGTGATGACTTACAGCCGTTTTGGAAATATAAACAGTAAAGTCTGTATTGATTTTATGCCTTCGTTTCTACATGGGCTACATGACACACATTGTTTAAAACTGAATTTTGTTGACCAGGTGCAGCGGCTCACACCTGTAATCCCACACTCTGGGAAGCCGAGGCAGGAGCATTGCTTGTTCTCAGGAGTTCAAGACCAGCCCGAGCAAAAGCAAGACCCCGTCTCTAATAAAAATAGAAAAATTAACTGGGTGTGATAGCACAGCCTGTAGTCCCAGCTACTTGGGAGGCTGAGGCAAGAGGATCCCTAGAACCCAGGAGTTTGAAGTTTCTGTGAGCTAGGCACGGCACCCTTGCCTGGGTGACAAAGTGAGATTCTGTCTCAAAAAGTTAAAAGAGGGGGAAAAAAACAAGATTTCTAACTTTCTTTGATTATAAAATAACAGTTTACAAATTCAGATTAATAATGCTTGAATTAGCAATGAGGGAAGTCTGAGGCAGCAAGGCAAAGAAAACAAACAAAAAAAATAGCAATCTTAAACGTTGTATGAAAATCATCCTAGCTCTGTTTATCCTGGGGTTTGTTCTTTGTAACTTTTCGACTCCCAGCCCTTTCAGGGTGGTCTCACGTACCTGTTTTATCCTCCACATGCCCAGGTTCTGTCTGAATTACTCTGAGTTTGGTCGCCTTTGGGTTTTGCATCACTTTTGTTATTGTTGTTATTCCACAAACCTAACACCTGTGCATTTATCTACCCAGATCAGAAATTCTAAAGATCAGGACCAGTTTCTTTTACTACTTGTCTGTTTTCCACAAAAGATATAGAAAAAGGAAGATAGAGTAAATGCCTACAAATGTAGGTTGAATGGAGTGGATTTAAGAGAAAGAATGTTGATTTTAATGATTAAGCTGTTTCCCACATCAGATATTTTGGTGTCATGGTCACATATGAATGGCAAAATGCATTTGGCCCATCTGGTCATGTTCTGAAAGCCTCTGAATTTCATTCTGAAGAAGATGCTTACTTAGTTCTCACTGAGAATGTTCAGATTTTTTCATCTTCCTGCTATAAAAATACAGGTTTCAGATATAGCTACATGAGACAGATACATGTCTATCTACGTTTAATATTTATGCAGAGAATTAGAAGAAGTCACAGCCTTGCTGTTATCCATTTCAAGTATATTTTAATTGCCCAATAAATAAAGAAAATAAACCTAATCAGTATGAACTTTGTATGTGATTCACAGATATTTTGTGATAACTCATGCTTAATTTTTCACTGCTTGTCTAAAATGATAGAATGATAGAATCACAGGATTTGAA
Organism: Loris lydekkerianus; assembly: GCA_963574355.1. NCBI lineage: Eukaryota > Metazoa > Chordata > Mammalia > Primates > Lorisidae > Loris > Loris lydekkerianus. The sequence goes on along the minus strand of CAUYPK010031969.1, from coordinate 116,373 downwards.
AGGGCAAGAAAGATCATTTAATTCCATCCTTGTATTTTACAGATGAAGAAACTAGAATCCAAGGATGCTAAATGACTTGTCCAAGGTCACACAAAAATAACGCCTTTATGTTCTTGACACTCATTTGAACGGACTCTTGAAGAATGTTAATAGACTTCTCAGTAACGAGTGATATGAATTTGAAGAATAAATCTGGTTCTGGTGGAAATTCTTTTAAATTTGTGATTAAGAGACAGGCTGTAGTTGTTGCTGAAGAAAGGGAAGGATATAAAATTAATAGAATTCTCCCACATTGCCAATAATACAGTGAATCAGTGGTTCTCAACCTTCCTAATGCTGCCATGTATTTTCATTGTTGAAAAGAGGTCGTGACGCACAGGTTGAGAACCGCTGTGCTGAATACATCAAGCTCTGGAGTGAATCGTGAGGGTTTCTGAGCACATCAGTCTTCTGAAGGGCCTCAGAAGTTGCTATGAGGTGGATAAGAAAGAAAATAGAAGAAAAAAATACATTACATTGATTGGAAAGCGGGAGGAAATACCAGAAATCCACCGGCATGTACTCTTTTTCATTAGAGCAACAGTGTACTTTTAAAGTTAATATGTAATGAGAGCTGTGAATCAAAGGTAAAAACAGTTCATTTATGGCTATAATTTTGTTTTTAAATGAAAGCTAGAAACTGTGACGTATATTGGAGTATATTTATTAGTTCGTAATTTTCCGCTGGGTTCTGTTTTGGTCCCTCTCCTTCATGATAAGCATCAATACTTCATTTTTCTGCCTTACCTGCTCTTTGAATAAACCTGAACTCACACTGATGACGTGAAACACTTTCAAACTCTTTCTACTATTAATGCACCTTGTTAGTCCTGCCTGGTGGCTGGGCATGGTGACTCACGCCTGTAATCCTAGCACTCCGGGAAGTCAAAGCAAAAGGATCACTGGAAGTCAGGAGTCCCAGCCTGAGCAAGAGTGGGACCCCATCTCTACTAAAAATAGAAAGATTAGTGGGGCGTGATAGCATAGCTTATATCCAACTATTTTGGGAGGCTGAGGCAGGAGGATCACTTGAGCCCAGGGTTTGAGGCTGCTGTGAGCTATAATGACATCACGCTGCACTTTAGTCTGGGGCAACCGAGAATCTGTCTCAGAAAAAAAAAAAGAAAAAAATTCAGCATAGCAACACACGGATAATAATTTGGATACCATAATATACATGCCATGGAGATGTTCACATTGCCTGTTTACAGAAGCATAGCAAATGCTTGGTAACATACCAAGTTCCTGCTTGACAATGTACCTTTAACATATGGACACTTGCATCTCCTGATATTATATAATCTTGGGAAAATTATGAGATATAATAAGGGGAAAATCATAAAATGGTGACTTTCCAGTATAGGAATTATTTTACTGACTTCTTAGAGTCAGATGGTCTTAAAATACTATTGTTTATATTGGCAGCTGAAAGAATCAAGTGTTTATTATGCTATTAACTCTCTGAGTTGAGAGGAATAGATTATGATTTACAGCAACTCCGGGCTTTCTAAAGATAGTATCATTGGTTGATGTCACTTGTCCATGAAGCAGTTCTCAAAAACCACAGGCACTTTCCCCATAAATGAGTTACATTATATGGGTTTGGATGGCTGGGAGATAGGACCTGGAATGGAGACACTAGAAGTGTGAAGCAAGTAAGAAATTTCAGTTAGTAGGGCATTTCGCTAACAGTCTAGAGCAGTGTTTTTCAACCTTTTTATTTTTTTAACATCACAGCTCACTTGAACCTATGGTTGAACTTCCACAGCACACTTAAATTATGTTGATCTAAAAAACAGTAAAAAATGTACCTACTGTGCCTTGACCGTCTTTCAAAAGTAATTTAATTAGTGATCTTTAAAGATTTTCTCAGCATACCAGTTGAAAATCACTGGTGTAGAGTGAGCAGAGGCTAGTGAACGGGTCTTCATGTAACGTGCTTAGATTGATCTGTGATGTTCAGGTGGTTTTGGAAAGAAGGGAGCTGATGGAACTTTAGGGCCACACCTGGGCCTGAGCATTACTGCTTATTATTAGGACATGGCAAAACTTCAAGCCGGGTGAAAACAACAACAAAACCCATGCATGACAACGCAAAGACCAGTGCTTTGTCGCAGCATCAGCGTCTTCAGAATCTCCCTGGTCTGCCCGTGTGTCCCCATCTCTCACTCTTCATCCCTAGTCTCTGTTTCTGTCAAGTGGGGACAATAGTATCAATCTCACAGAGTTCTGAAAGTTATGAATAGATGATCCTTGCGTAGCACATGACACAGTGCCTGGCATCATTAACTAAGTGCTTAATAAATGCCAGCTAATCTTCTTCTTCTTCTTGGATTCCTCAAGAGGTGAGCTCTGAATCTCAGGTAGCCTGCTTTACCCTTTTTTGACCAAATGCTACTACTCATTTTTCTTTGTCCTCAGGCCAGTGTCCAGCTGGTTTGCACAGGCTGGAACGGCCCTCTCCATGTCCCTCTGTCTGTCTTTTCTAATTCCCACTGGTCAGGACCCAGCTTAAGTCCTGCTTCCTCTGGAATGGCTCCCTCCTCTGAATCTCTGTAATGACCAAGGACAGTAATGGGAGCATCGCCTGTTACTGTCCCCTGTGGTAACTGATGTCCTTTAAATAAGGTGTGCAGTACCTGCTTTGTCATGCTGCTAACTAAACAGCATGTTCTAAGGTAGAGATTGTGAGATCTCATTCTCCATGGCCTCTGAATTGCTGAGGATGATTTTCTGCAGAATGGCATGGTGGGATAAGCAGTGACCTTCGCACTCAGACAGTGCTCAGTTGGAATTCGTGACCTGCTACTTACTGGCCTTGTGCTCTCTGGCAGTTTACCCTTCACAAGTCTTATCTTGCTTGTCTAAGTGCAAACACCGTATGGAATGTTGTGGAAATTAAACAGAACGTCTGTTAAGTTCCTAACATAGTGCCGAGCACCAGTAAATACATAATGACATTATCGTTATTCTTCAGAATATCAGTAGGTATTTCTTTTCTTAACTGACCAATAGTAGCAAAATTCATGCCCTCCCCCCCCAAAGAAAGGAAGTGTCGTGTAGTCTGTATTTTAAGGCATCAGAGACTCTTTGCCCATCTCTTATGAAAATGATAAAAATAAGTAGACTAAAATTATTTACCTTAAAATCCCAAACTGTTAAACATCTATAATTATATTACCACACATTCCTTCAATAATTAGTAATTTACTTGGCACTATCTTAGCTATTTGGGTTATAAAACTGAGAGAAAGTGCCCTCCTACTACATGGAACTTACATTCTGCTGAGAGATGGATAATGAGCAAATAAATATGAGATAGAATGTTGGCAGTGATGAGTGTGGAGAGCAGTGAAGCAGCGGTCAGTGAGAGGGCGTGGTGCTGGGTGTCAGGGGTCAGGAGAAGCTGTGTAGATTGGGTGCTGGGATGTCCTTTCTGAAGAAGAGACGTTTAATCAGAGACAAGAATTAATGAGACCAAAAGCCATGTGATAATAGGGATAAACAGTAAACTTGAAGGTGCTGAGTTGAAAGGAGTCTGATGTGCTCGGGGAGCAGCTGCAGAGAGAACAATGAAGTCTCAGGGTTCCCAAAGAACCTTATAGGTGGTGATTTAGATTTAGGCTTTGTGCCCAGTGAAACTGGAAACCACTGGTGTTTCAATATGATGGTATGTGTTTTGCAAATTGTAGGTACTAATTATTAAAGGAAGACTGTAGGGACCACTTCCCGTGTATCAGGATGGTTGTTGTCATAAAAAAAAAAAAAGAAAGAAAAGAAAGAAAGGAACGTCACAAATGTGAGCGTGTGGAAAGACTGCAACCCTTGTGCTTTGCTTATCGGGATGTAAAGTGGTGCAGCCACACAGAAAATGGTTTGGTGAGGCCTTATAACAGTTAAGCATACGATTACCAGTTGATTCAGCAATTCTACTTCTGCATAGATACCCAAAACAATTAAGCAGGGACTCGAACAAATACAGATCATAGCGACATTATTCACAACAGCCAGAAGGTGAGGGAGATGACCCAAATGTCCACTTAGTGAATAAACTAACTTGTGTGTATGTGTGTGTGTATTCAACCTTCAAAAGGAAGGAAATTCTGATACATGCTGTAACATGAGTGAACCTTGAAACCTCTGCTAAGACAGACCAAAAAAACCCCAAAGACTATGTGATTCCACTTATTGGAAGTACTTAAAGCAGGCAAATTCATAGAGATGGAAAATAGAATAGAGGTTACCAGAGGCTAAGGAAAGGGAGGGGATGGGACTTATTATATAATGGGAAGAGTTTCTGTTAGGGATAATGAATTAAGTTCTAGCTCTAAGTACTGCTGATAATTGCACAACAATGTGAGTGTACTTCATGCCACTGACTCACATTTTAAAATAGTTGAAGGGAGCCAGGTACAGTGGCTCACACCTATAATCCCAGCATTTTGGGAGGCTGAGACAGGAGGATCATTTGAGGCCAGGACTTCAAGACCAGCCTGAATAACATAGTGAGACCCTGCTTCTACCAAAAAAAAAAAAAAAAAAAAGGGAAAAATTAACTGGGTATAGTGGCAGGCTCATGTAGTCCTCAGCTACCCAGGAGTCTGAGGGAGGAAGATTGCTTGGACCCAGGAGTTTGGGTTTGCAGTGAGCTATGACAGTGCTACTGCACTCTACCCCAGGGGATGGAGCAAGACTCTGTTTGAAAAATAAGTATTTAAAGGGGTAAATTTCATGCTATGTGCATGTCAATATAATTAATAGTAAAAAGACTGTGGGAGGCAGGAGGAAGGGTTTAGAAGCAGAGATTCTAATTTGATGCTATAGTTTGAAGCCAGGAAAGGGACAGATAGGGATAGGAGGAAGTATTCAGACTTATGGTACATTCTGGAAGTTTAGCCAGTAGGTCCTGCTGCAAGATCATAAATGGTAAAAGAGAATATTCACAAAGGGCTCCTGTTTTTGTTCTGAGCCACTAGGAGAGTAGTGGTCACTTCTGAAATAGGGAAAACTAGGAAAGGATCAAGGTGCGGGGGAAATACACAAGTTCACCTTTGGGCATGTTAAACTAAAGTTGTATATTTGACACACAACTGGAAGGTCAAAAAGGTAGAGTCTAAGCTCAGGAGGGAGGTTTGAAATAGCATTGAGTGGTATCCTAAAAGAAGGTATATGAAGCACACTGTAAAAGACATGGGAGTGAGTGAGATCACCAGGGGAGAGGTGGAACAGAAAGGAGATGTGGCCACAGGACTGAGCTGAGGACTGCCAACATTCAGAGATGAAGACCAGGGGGCAGAAAAGTGTGCTGCTTTGCATTAGTATTCAGCAGGTGTCTATTGAGCACCTCCTCTGCCAACTGCTCTACTAGGTGCTTGGGAGTAAAGTACTGAAAAGGCAGCGCTCACCTCTTCACATCTGTGCTCTCCTACAAGTTACTTAATGTGATTGAATCCTGGGCTTCGCAGTCAGTAACATGGGGTTAACAATTGCAGTTAGCACAAAGTGCAACAGCGGTAACTTCAGTCATGTCCCCAATATCCAGACCTGTTCCTGCAAAGAGTTTTGTTTTTATAATACCGCAAAGTATAGGTATTACTGTTTTACAGGAAGAGACACCAAAGCTTAAGGAAGCAGATAGATTTTTTTTAAGATCTGAAGATGCATTGGCTCAATCTTTACACTGGTAGTTCTCCACTCAGATCTTTCATCCCCTCCACCATTTCAAGCTATTCTGATATGTGAGATGCTCAGTGAAGCTGCCCAACGCCATAGTGAGTGCTTTAGAACTTGTTCCTTTCAACCCTTTGTCCTTCTCTCCACTTAAATGCATCTCTTTGAGGGCCTGAAAAACAAACTCCTATAATTAAAACCAATCAAAAAAGCAATCACCTGAGTCATCAAGTATATAAACTGCCAACTGTAAACCCAGTAATATCCCCCAAAGAATTTAATGAATGTTAATTGGCTAAATAAAACAAAAACTATGCATTTTTAGTCTAATTTTCTCTACAAAGTACCTGCCCTTTAGAATTACACATTGGACAGCAATTAATGAAATTCCATTACCATTAAATTTAATTTATTTTACGAGCTTTCTCTTATAAAATCTATTCAAGTTAATTCCTGAAAATACTTCTTGATTGGTTTCCACTCTCCTTTTAAATTGTTAGTTGCCTAGCAAATGAAAGCGCCACTTGGTTGTCATTTAAACATAAATTTATTGTTTATAGATTAATTTTAATCATTACCTTCTCCTGCCACTTTGCCTGTGGAGTCTAGGTGGGTTGGTGACATCACTTTTGTCCTAGTCTAACATTACTTTTGACCAGGTCTCCCCTGCCAGGGTCACCTTTCATTCCTCTCTCTCCCTTCTCCTCCATTATCCAGTCAGCCACCAAGAGCTGACAGTTCGGCTTCTGACATGCCTTGAAATTGGTCCCCTCTGATTCAGATCTAAAGACACTTCTTCAGTGCAGGTGTAATCCACTTATTTAGAGGACGGCAATAAATAGCTCTCTAATTAATAAATGGGTTTGACTTTAATCACTTTCTCACCCATGAATCCTTACTCTAAGCATTTTTTCCCTAAAACTAAATTAAAAAAAAAAAAAAAAACAAAAAACAAAAAACATGTCACTTCCAGGGCCTACAAAATGAAGTTCATTTACAGAAACATTTAAAACCTGTCGTGCCTGGTCCTCGTCATCCTGTCTGCCCTGTATTCTCTCCTACCTACCCACCTATCCACCTATTAGTAACTCTGTTCATTGGACAATTTGGTGTTAAGATTGTATGATTTTTTTTTTAACATGCATAATCATCAGTTCTCTCTTCTGGTGCTTTCCCTTTACCACTGACATGTCCACTTATTAATATTCTTCCAGCCCCATTTGTTGGTATCTTCCATCAAGCCTGGCCTGATCCTCCCAGAGAAACTCAGAAACTCCTTCGTTGAATCCCATAGCACTTCCTTGTGTCTCTCTTTATTACACATCATTTGGGGGGCTTATAGAAGTAAGATTTGCACACATAGTAAGTTGGAGAAATTTTCATTATCTTAACAGCTGACACCAAATTCCTCCAGAACTCTTAGAAATATCTGGAAGTAGACTCAACTGAACCCCACCCACACTTCAGCCAAGCTCTTGGATACAGCCTTAACCCCAAGGCTTGAGGTAGGGGCAGGCTGCTCTGCCTGTGCCTGTTTTTCTTCTGCATAAAATTGGAATAGGGAAGAAATCAAAGAAGAGATGAATGAAGCCACCAAGATGAAGAGCCTGAGGCTGGATGGGACCAGTGAATGGAAGTAGGCAAGAGCATTTTACAGGTAGAAGTAGAGAGAGCAGAGCTCCAGGGTCCCTTCGTCTGTAGAAAGGGCTACTAAACACTGGCATTTCTGGGGTGGTTCTTGATGTGCAAATTGAAGAAAGTGCTGATTGAAGCCAGAGGCCAAGGTATTCTTGGGGACAGAAACTTCCAGAAATTTATAGACATCTTGGGGAGGGGGAGCTCAGTTTAGACTTCTACTTGTCATAGAGTTGATAAAGATTTGAATAATTTTCATGTAGTTGAAATAGATATTCAAACCCTACACCTCACTAGATTATAAACTTGCTAAAGATGTCTTTGCATTCCCACTTTCCCAGAAAATAGAGAAAATAATTGTTTTCTTTTATTATCAGTAATGTTAAGATGAAAAACACCTATATAATTGACTACTACTAATCTAGTATTCTCATCTTACTGATTTTTCTCAACAAGAAAAAGCCAAGGGAAAAAATACGAATAGGTCATATAATATATGGGATATGATAGGCTTTTCTTTGGGGTAATGAAAATGTTTAAGAAGTATACACAGGTGATAGATACACAGCAATGCAAATGTGCTGAATGCTACTAAATTGTTCATTTTGTAAGGGTCACTTTTATGATACATGAATTATAAAATTATAATTATATGTTCATTTTGTAAGGGTCACTTTTATGATACATGAATTATAAAATTAGTAGCCAAAAAGAAAGAAGGAACATAACATTAAGGAGTATTGGGGATACAGGGAGAATATTGGGTCAGCTTTACATAACTCAGTCTTCATGAAAACTCCATTCAATAGTCAGCAAAAATGCCCATTTGAAAATGGGAATCTGAAAATCCAAAAGATGAAATGTCTAACATAACTCATAATTTATTCTAAGTCATAATTCATATCTATATTTTCAGACTATAAGTCCTATTTTTTTTCTGCCACAAAAATCAGGATTCTTATTATTTTGCTTTCTTCCCCTTAATAATGTTTTATTGATCACAGAACTTTAGCGAAGGCATCTGCAAATTAAAACTCAGATTCAGATTTCACAGGGTTATTTTAAAGAAAAGCATATTCTGGATTTTGTTTTTATTTCCTTGTTTATCACTAATAATTCCCCCAGTTCAGAAAGAATTTTATAATGCCTACATTTTTTAAATTACTTTTGAAAATTAAAACCTATAGTTTTCTGTTTCAGATCTTATAATTAGAGTGGAAAATAAGCAACAAATTCTAGGCTATTGTATCTGAGTTTCCTAGCAGCCAAAGCAAAAAAAGTAAATTGGATGGGGTTGTAGTTCTAACGATTTATTAAAAAACAAAGAACATCAGTGTTGCCAAGAAGTTTTTACTTCATTCTAAGTAGGAATTATCACAGATCTTTTTTCACTGGCAAGTGGAAGAGTCTCAGCTGTAGGGGTCAGAAAGCCTGGCATGTTGGGCCCAACTCTGCTAGTGTTAGCTTTGTGGCCTTGGAGCACTAATTAACTCAGCTTCTTCATCTTCTAAATGTCTTCGAGTTAGGAATTTGAGTCATATTGGTATATTTCCCTACTTTTCTAACATTAATTTTACAGAGTATGAAATGAGTAAGTTTTCAGGAAGGGAAATAAAAAATCAGGTAAAATATTCTCTGCCTCAGACAAAAGATTTTTTTCTCTAAAATTCAATATGTGGACATTTAATACTGGGGGAAAATGCTTACATGTGGCACTAGACAGTTGTTTTGTTCAACAAAAACTCAACTGGAAAGCTACCCATGACTTCTACTTGGTCTTGTTATTTATATAATCCTATATGAGCACTAAAAATGCTTAAATAATTTATGTAAGCTTAAGTACCAGAGAGTGAGCTGATAATTTCAGTGCTCTTTAATAGAACAAATCTCTAGTGTAACATAGACCTGGTTAATGGTCATCATAAAGTAGGTAGAGGCCTGCTTTGATGGTCATGTCAAAAGTTTATGACTGCATTACAGTCTCTTTAAAACTACATATTTGGAAACATACATGTTTTAGCATTTAAAACAGAGTCTCATTATGTACTGTCTTTGCCTGGGGTATCTGTGGGACTACCTTATTGGGCAATCTGCCTTCTACGAAGATACTTCTGATATGGACAAATTAACTTTCTCCTGTTCAGTTCTGCTGCAGAGCATTATGACAGCGAGGCTCTTGAGCCACGTATGTGGTAAATTCCTGGTGGAGTAGACTGTAACTCTCAACCTGCCTCCTCCCTTGCTTTCCCCTCACCCTTTAAGCATCTATTGATATTGCCAGTTCTAGAAAGACATGCCTAAGACTCTTCACTCTTAAGCAACTTAAAGTTTACCTTTAGTCAAGCTAGGAGAATTTATTTTTCCAATTTAGCGTGATTCTAGAGGGTCTCAAAATCAAGTGTGTTCAAGAGTCACACGGATAAGATAGATATAAAGCGCTGCTCTCATAAGGCAGATGGATGGGCCATGCCAGAGAAAGGACAGCAGGGCCTGCCTGAAAGGCGTTCATCTTTGAAAATAATTAATCCTATTCTGACCTACGAAATTTTATTTTTTTTAAAGATTCACATCCACCAAGCTAGGACTCATGGCATAAAACATAATTGAAACACGAATATTTTCTGAAGAAATTCTGTGGATAAGTTCCTTTAATTTTTTTTAATATTTATTTGAGAGAGAGTCCTATTCTGTTGCCCAGGCAACAGACTGACATCAACCTTGCTCACAGCAACCTCAAACATCTGGCTGAAGCGATCCTCCTGCCTCAGCCTTGCAGAGTGCTGGGATTACACGCCAAATTTGTAAATACTTAAAAAAGTTTTATGTCGTCCTCTCAGTGGGTGTGTCCAATATAATTTAGAAATCCACACCTGTGTCAGAGCCCTTCTTCCATCCTATTGATAACGTCCTTCCATCCTATTGATTTTTGTTGGATTAAGTCTTTGCAATGCAAAAGTGTACCCCTCCCCCAAATTACGTATCTTAAATAGATGCTGTAAATCTGGAGTAGATCTTTTTTATTATTGTTGTTAGTGGTCTTCATTCACCTTGTCTAATTTCGTCATTAAAGTTTGGTAACAGCAATCATAGCTAGTGCTCTTAATGATTCATTTCTTCTATTTTGATTATCTTCAAACCTGCTTTATGTAGCTTATTGTCTTGCTTGTTAAAATATGATACATCCAAACAAAAACAGCAGAAAGATGAGCCTATGATAGTTTTGAGATTTTTAATAGTCTGAAAATGATGTGGAAAAATACTTAGCAGGAGCTGTTAAGTTTAAGTAAAATCATGATGTACTGGGAAGCCATCCCAGGCCCATTCCCCTACCCACACCCAAACAAGGCTCACTTTGTAAACCTTTTATCTTTTTATTAGTTTAGCAGGAGATTTTGTTTCTTAAACTGATAATTAGAAATACATTTTGGACATAATTCTGTTCATATAAAAAAACCCTTCAAACTCTAGTTTGAATATCTATTAAGACTGAGCTTTTTGACATATTTTAGCAAATGTATTGCTCTTTATTTCTGCATTTTGTGAAAACATTTTTATTGAATCCAAATTTGAACATGAAGTGGTATAATGTCTTAGTCACAGCTTCTGGGAAGGGTGACAACGGCTAATCTTAAACTTTCAATCTGTTCAAAAGTATTTTTCTGTAAAAAACTTCCAGCAGGAATGAAAGGAGAATCTGAGGCTGGTGAATCAAGAATGTAGCCACTGGGGGGTTGGTAGCGAGTGTATCTAAATAGCACCTTTTCCCTAGTCGATATCCAAGAAAAGATACTGACATGTTTTGATAGGAGCCAACTGTTATGGTATGGAAGATAAATGTGAAGATTCCTGCTTCTGAGGGCCATCTGCTGGCTAGGAAAGCACCTACAAAATACTCAGATGTCTGATTTGTTCACCTGAATAGAATGTCTTTCACTGAGATTTCAATTCTGGTTAACTAAAAGTCTCATCAACTCTTCATTTGGCTTCTGTCCTCAATAATTCATTTCTAGAATGGTGTTCATTTCCCTAACATGAAATGGCTCTGCTTACCTGTATTCTATGGCAAAAGCTAATTCCAAATTCCTAGAGGTGATAGTTAAAGTCTTATTCAACATAATGTTAAATTTTAAAATTTAAAATGGAACACTCCCACTTTCCCTAAGGTGAGTCTGTGGTGCAGCCAACTCACGATTCTTTTTGGTACAATTGTAAATGAAGTGGAATTGGCAGGAAAGGAACTACTTCTCCGGCATTGATGGACAAGGAACACATTTTTGTGTACCACTGCCAAGGTCAGTCTTTAAAAAAAAAATTTCACTGGAAATAAAAATATAGGTCACAACAACTCTATGAAGATATTTTCTTAGATAGATTCATAGTAAGTTAAGTGTACTGAGTGGCCTGACAGTATTTATAAAACAGTTTGCTTTCAAGTTTGCAAGAGAAAGGCGTATGCCTTATTAGAGCAGGCTACATTCAAGAATGTTTATGTGCTGTGTTTGATCTAAATGAGATAGAGCAGAAATTTAAACGACACCTATATCTTCCCCTGAATCAGTGTAATGTGTGATAGTCAAGATCCCAAGTTCTGAAGTCAACCACCTGGATTCCAATTCTGTCATAGCTGCTGGCTTTGTAGTGCCTTTGACCTCAGCCTCTCTGTGCCTCACTTTCCTTGTCTATACCAACAGGGATTCTAATAATACTGACCTTAGAGAGTATCTTTGAAGCTTAAAGCATTTAGATCCGTGCCAGGCACATCATAAGCATTCTGTAAATGTCAGCGGTCATCATTATCCTTTGCCCATGCTGCTCAGAGTTCCAATGAGATTGTGTGTTTGAATTTACTAAAGCTTCCCCCAGTTCCAGTGTTTTCTGCTCTTGTTTTTAAATTGGAGATGTTATGTGTCCTCTTTTCAGCTTTGAAAGAATGACCTGGCCGTCTTTTCTTTTTAAACTCCTATAAAAACTCTAATTTCAGCTCATGGCATCTCATCACACGAGGGTCACACATGACAAATGGTCTTCTATCACCTGCTGATTACACTTAACCCTAATTTCTTTCATGGCAACCGTGCAGTGGCTTCTATTTAAATAGAGCTGTTCCTGGATGTGACTGTTTGAGCCTCTCTGGGTTTAATTCTAATTTAACTTGCCATTCCAAGTGGGACTGTTGTGCAAGTGAAGTCCTGATTCACTCATTTGTTCTCTTTAGATCTAATTATTATAATGTGCTACCTGAGAGGTCCCCTCGGGCATTCATTCACTACTCTTAATGACCTCACCTTCTGGGAAAGGGAAGTGAGCCTTTAGTTATTGTTCTTTTAAACTGTACAGATGAATTTAGTACAGAATTTGGGAGCACAAAGCCTTAACGATTTTCATTGTACTAAGGTTATTGCTAGGTTTATTGGAAGAATACTGTACTGGCATATGCAGTAATTGCGCATTTCTATCCTTTAGAACAAAGCTAATTTTTGGAGCATAGAAGTTGGGTTTCATGCCTGTGAGGACAGCTCCAGTGCCTCCTGAACAAAGAGCATTTTGCTCAGAAAGCATTGTAGAAAAATACCCAAAGTGTAAGGACAGCTGCTCTGTTACTAGACACTCATGGTAGCCCCCGAAGGAGATAAGACAGGGGAACAGCACCCGGAGTAGGATTGTTCCTTCACCTTTTGTAAAACTTTTCTGGATGCATAATAGAACCAAAATGAAAATTTGTAATATTTTGCTCACAGATAACAGAGGCCTCCCACTGAGAATTTTAATTGGAAACAATGTTTAAGAACCTGCTGCTCTTAAACTTAGAGCAAAGAACAGATTCCCTGACAGTCAGTAGCTACTTTGTGAGGCATTGAAAACGTGAAACTTGGGGGCCTGAGTGTAGGAGTAAGGAATTGAATGCCCATTATCTGAAGGCTTGTAATCAAAGGATCCTAAGAAGTGTTAAGTAAGCAATTAAGAATTGTTTACATGAAATTAAAAATTAGGAATACCTGGCTTGGTACATTCATTCACCCTATTCAGCAAACATTTCTTAAATGGCCACCATGTCTTAGGTTCTAGAAATACAGAATTATTTAGTGCCAGTGCCTTTGCAACCACGGACGTGCCTTACTCAGTCAAACCCCCAGTCCACGGTTGTCGTTCCCCTGCAGTGCCCACCACTGTGGAATCATGCCACGAGCCCCAACACGACAGCAGGCCTTTTTGGACTTGGACCATCCTCCCATCTTCTTATGTTCTTTTAAGTTTTTATGCACTTCCGGTCCCTTTTTTACTCAGCCCACACTTAACCTTCCTGCCTTTCCAAAAGGGATCAAATAAGTGGTCTTAAAAGGTACAGCTTAGCCAAGGGTTCTTTGACACCTTCTGAAGATATCTCTGTCATTTATTAATAGAAAGGGGAACCAAAGAGAAAATTTACCCATTGAATGTCATTTCAAAGCCAGCTTAACTGGCTACAGCCATTCTTTGCACATACCTTTTTTTTTTTTTTTTTTCCCCTAAAAACATTGTTAACATTCTAAGACATTTTGCTTTAGAATGAGGAAACAAAGGTGTGAGGTCTTACAGCATTAAGACCATCAGCCTAGCCAGTCTTTATTTTGATACAAATTCAAAACTCTCAGTGAGGCAATTTCATGCCCTGCTGTAGCCTGGCTTCTGTTTCTTTGCCTACCATGTATTTCAGTCATTGATGGACTATGTTGTACAATGACTTCATCAGCAGTTACTACATTTTGATTTCAGATTTATTTGTTACTATTCTCAGTATACACAGATAGTAAGATAAATAACTAAAATCAGGTGAAAATTATATGTGTTTTCTATATGTTACATAGTTACATACATAGACTTATAAATATTAGTGTGTAGGAAGGATTCTATAAAACAGAGTGTTCTTATTCTAGACTTTAGGTTCTATTAATAATTTGAAGGAAACATACCATTTTCTTCATCTTAAAAGATGTCAAACATGGTAGAATACAGCGAATGACTTGCTTTTTTGAGGTGCTAAGTGCCAGGATCTGTGCTTATTTTCATGACTACATACATAAGAATTACTATTGTCCTGGTAGAGCCACACAACCTTACTTTGTTTATGGGAATCACACCCAGTGACAAAAAACATACATTGTCAAGAGTGACTAAACCTATTCTTATATAGGACAGGCCAGTCACACTATTTTGACTCTTACACAATAGGCTTCAATCTCAACAACTGAGTCAGTTATGTGGAAAACCACAAATCCACATTTATTGATAAAAGCTGAAAAAGATCTCTTAGTTGTATGTAACATATGTTCTCTCATTCTACTAACATAGATTTCTTCCGAAACTATTTCAGACACAGGTAAATAAGCATCATTTTTATTTACTCCTACCTAGCATAAAACTTTGGCTGCTTACGTATTTGTAAAAGGGAAAATATACATTGAAAACTTATGAGGCACAAGTGCAGATGAGACATCCAAGAAAAGTTCACCGAAAAAATGTAAAAGTGTAACATTAGAAATAGTCTATTTGTCTATCACTTATGAAACAGATTTTTTAACCTCTGGTATGAAACTTCACTGGATTCCTGCCATATTCCATACAAGTCAAGAGTCAGCGCACTTCAGCCTCTGGACCAAACATAATCCACTATTTCTGTAAATAAAGTTTTATTAGAACATAACCATGTACATTTGTTTAGAAGTAGTCTATAATTCTATCACGTATAAAATGGCTTTTTTAACCTCTGCTATGAAAATTCACTGGACTCCTGCCATATTGCAAGTAATTCAAGAATCAGCATAGTACAACCTCTGGACCAAACTTAGCCTACTATTTTTGTAAATAAAGTTGTATTGGAACATAACTGTTCATTTGTTTATATGTTATCTACAGATACTTTCACTATATGATTATGATGTTTGTAAGTTACAACGTAAGATTATGTGGCCCTCAAAAATTAATATAAAATATTTACTACCTATCCCTATACAGAAAAAGTTCACTCGCCCATGCTGTATGTTGAAATGTCATCTCTTCCTAATGTGCACCATTCCTTTATGTACCTCTAATACAAAAATTGTGCCAGTTAAACTTTTGACAAACCATCGATTGTAAGAAGCATTCTGATTTTAGAGATGTTAAAATATGAAAAGTATAAATCTTAGAATCAATAAGTTGAAGCACATAAGCACTTTAAATAAATGAATTACAATGTTTATATCAACATGGTAAATCTGATATGCCTAACACTGAGTGAAAAAAAGGCAAGATGGAACAATTTGCAGAATGATGTAAACAGTATAATATTCATGACTTAAAAAAACAAAACAATATAAATTTATATTCATCCAGATATGTGTAGGTAAACATAGCTAAAAAGAATTGCAAAGATCCAAAGGAAACTGACAATAGAGGCTTTTCCTGGAAGAAGAAAAAAGGACCAGGATTGTGCCGGAAAACAAGGGTGAAATTTATCTTTATCTGTAATGTTCTGGTTTTTAAAGAAGTAATTTATTAGTAAAATCAATTTTTAATAACATCAAAGCATGAAAAAGCAGGAAGAAAATAGGTAAAAATATTAACAGGAATAAAATTGTTAATAGTAGACTATGGATGATTGCTTTTTTTATGATATTTCACTATAATTTTGAAGAATGTCATGGATAACAAAAAAAAAAAAAAAAGAGTCATATTCTGTATTTCTGTCTCAATCAGAAGAGATTAAGGTTTGAAAAAGTACATGTTAATGAATTACCTGACATTACAAACTAATCCTGTTTGTCTACTTGGGCATTAAAATTAAACAACATGCAAGACAGGGCCAAATTTCATAGTTAAAGCTTTTTTTTTTTTTTTTTCCATGATGTTGGTACAGCTAATCTTTAAATACAATGCACGTTATTTCTCACCACACACAAAAAAAAACACCAACTAGAAGAGTTAAATGTCAGGTACATTTCACCAAGCAGAAATAGCCTGTCGTGAGTCATGTTATTGATGAACTGATATCATTTTTTTTCAGCCTGACCTCACTTGTTTTGAAATATACCTTGTGGTTTTACACAAGTTCGTATGTTGTCACATGCAACTCAGACCCTCCTGTTATTTGCTAAATGCATTTGTTTTGCCGTTTGTCTATAACATGGCCTCTTAAAGCAAGGCTATTCGGGAGTTCAAAACCAAGATGTTAATTTACCACCCCCAGACTGTTTCTTCCCATAATGGGCATTTACTCACCTACCACTGCTTTCATTTAGCCTTAGTGTTTTGTTGTTTTAAGCACATTTTTCTCTCCCTGGAAGTAATTTCCCCAGAAATAAGTCATGCTGCCTGCCCTTTGGGGTTAAGATATAAGATGCGTCCAAGGAAGTGGTAGCAGGAAGTGTGAGTAGCAGTAGACCAGTGTTTTTCAGCATTTTGTGTCTCATGACACACTCGCACTTATAGTTAAGTTTCTGTGGCACACTTAAATTATGTTCACCCCCCCCCACCCCCCAAAGAAAGAATATGCTTACTGTGCATTGAACTTCTTTTGAAAATAATTTAATTAATGATCTCTAAAATTTTTCCTGGCACACCTAAGATCTTCTCCCAGCACACCAGTGTGCCATGGCACTGCTTGAAAATCACCGTTGTAGAGTCTGTGACTATGTTCCCCTGCCGCTAGAACCACCACGGAGTGCTGTGCCGCTCACCACGTAACTCTGCTTTTTCTTTTTTCAGTTCTATTTCACCATTTAGTATTGAGAGCACAAGACGCCAGAGACGGTCTGAATCCCCAGACTCCAGAAAACGGCGCATCCACAGATGTGATTTTGAGGGATGCAACAAAGTATACACAAAAAGTTCTCACCTGAAGGCTCATCGGCGGACACACACAGGTACAGCCCCCCAGGGCTTCTCACCTGAAAGTCACTGGGAGTCCAGAAAGCGCCAGCCTGTAGAGCATCCCAGGGGCATTTGGTACCTACCCACTGTACAGACAATTCTTTTTCTTCTAGGTAGAATGTATGCTCTCTCATGAAAAAGGCTCAAGTCTTAGTGAACTTTAGGAACCACTGAAGTGTTTCTTAAGGGCTTTTAAAATTGGTGGGAACACAGTGACCTAATAGTCTTTCTCATAATCAGCATCGCCACCTAATCTGTAGTTTATCTGGTTTAAAAATATCCACATGGCACATCAAACAAGAAACCGAACAAAAGTATTCTTGGGGGAGGAGGGTCTCCCAGTTACACTGCCTCTTCTGGGAAAAGTGACTAGGCTGGGAAAGAAACAGACAGAACAGGGAAACTCACACATATTCCCAGTAAACCTCCCACAGAGCAAGCAAGCCCAGTCCCGTGTCTGTCCTAGACAACGTTTCCCTCGACTTAGAAACTTTTAAGGGGAACAGATTCCCAGCTCATCACATGAATATAACCACACTATGTAAATTGCTTCCCAGCTTAGGTGGCAAAATTATTGAAATTGACATTCTTTGCCATTAATTTAGCTCTTATTATTGGAGGGCAAACATGTCATCTTTCACAAAAAAACAAGTCACCAGCTATTCCAAAGATGCTTTTCATAGTCATGACTCTGAATTTGGAAGCTGGGCCTTTTTTTTTTCTGCAGTGACATTATGATATAGGATGCTCTTACCTAAGTAAGAAAAGCATTAGAGAATCTGAGGTTTACTTTCGCTCATTTAACAATTTAACATGTTATGCTTCTACTATTTCTTTCTTTCTTTTTTTTTTTTTTTTTTTTTGAGAAAGAGCCTCAAGCTGTCACCCTAGGTAGAGTGCTGTGACATCACAGCTCATAGCAACCTCCAACTCCTGGGCTCAAGCAATTCTCTTGCCTCAGCCTCCCAAGGAGCTGGGACTACAGGCACCCACCACAATGCCCAGCTATTTTTTGGTTGTAGTTGTCATTGTTGTTTGGTGGGCCCAGGCTGGATTCGAACCCGCCAGCTCAGGTGTATGTGGCTGGCGCCTTAGCAGCTTGAATAGGCGCCAGGCCACTTCTACTATTTCTAAGGAGGTTAGGGCACCACATCTTTCCTGTTTGTTCTCTGCTACCAATTTGTTTCTCTTTTCTACTTAATTCCCACCTTCTTTCCTCTTCATGGACTCAGAGCTTCCCCATGGAAAGTTTTTATCGGTTTCTTTGGCACTGTTTTAAAATCAGTTTCTTTATTGTTAAGGCAAAGAATGAATGTAAAGACATGGAAATTGAAGAAGCATATTCCATCCTATCAAGAAATAAGTGAGCAGAAATCATAGCAGGGAGTGTGATTAGTTCACATTACTGACTTTTTGTGGGAGCATTTCTGTTAAAAATAAATGACCTTTCTGCAGTGAATCATCATATATTTTGAGTTATTCCTATTCTCCTTGAGCTTTCTGGAATATACATTAGCCTCATTTCCACTCAGATGCCTCACCTCTATTCCTTTTATCCAAGAGATGAACAGTCAAAGAGAGGAAAATTTTTAGTCAGGTACTATTAAAGAGTTTAACTCCGTGCCATCACAGGATTACATCTTACAGGTGTTCACAAAACACCGTGAGAGAAGAGGAGACATCATTTCTACATTATAATTCAAAACAATATAAACCTTGATGCTGAAACAGAATTAATGAGCTTAGCTTATGAAGAAGATGAAATCATGGGCTCCAAAGTTCAGAGTAGACGTCATTTGTCAGAATCTAGTATGCTCCTGATTAGGGAATCCTCGACATGCCATCTTTTAGTCTTGCAGTGAGTCACTGCGATGCAGTTTTCTGCACACTTAACATGTATCATTTTTTTATTTGATCTCACAAAAATCTGAAGGTTGTTGGTGTTATTCTTTTGTTTTTTGCACAAGAGCAACTTCTGGGTGAATATTGTTTCCCCAGCAGTAGTTTCCTACCTCTCCTTAGACACTTTGAGTAACAGCTTATTCTTCTGCAAGACAAGTTGAGTGAAATTTGATGACAGCGTCCTCAGCTGCTCCTGCACTGTTGAATTGTCTCCTACGGCGCTGTTTGGGTATTGGAGCATTCTTGTTTTAATGGGATGGCTCTGATCATCACACTGTGCTTTCCACAACTGGCTCTTGTATTCCTCTCAACCTTGTCATAGACCAGATAGCATCTTCATCTCTCCAAGTTAGACACCTCTAGCGCTCAGCCAGGTCTTCCTAAATACACTCCAACTTCTCACTGTGTCTCTTAAAATTTGCACACTACAAATTGAAGGAAAAGATCCTGTGAATGGACTTTCAACACACACATGCCTGGAATTACAGGTTCAAATTTAGACTACCCCAATAAAATAAATACCACAATAAAGTCAGTCATACAAATATTTTATTTTCTCAGTGCATGTAGCATTTATGTTAACACTAAACCATCTTTAAAAAATGCATATACCTTACTTTAAAAAGTACTTTATTGTTAAAAGATGCTAACTATCATCCAAGCCTTCAGTGAATCATATCCTTGCTGGTGAAGGGTCTTACCTCAGTGTTAATGGCTGCTGACTGATCAGGGTGGTGGTTGCTGAAGGTTGACAATCTCTTTAAATAAGACAGAAGTTACGTTTGCTCCATCAATGGACTCTTGCTTTCACAAAAGATTTCTCTCTGGCATGAAAGGGTGTTTGATAGCATTTTATCCACAGTAGCGTTCTTTCAAAATTGAGTCAGTCCTCTCAAACACTGCTGTTGTTTTATCAGCCAGGTCTATACAGTATTCTGAATCCTTTGTTGTGTTTAGACAAAGGATTGTGTTTCAGCAGTGTTTAGAGCATCTTCATCAAGAGCAGATCTCATCTCAAGGAGCCACTTTTTTAAACTCACCCGTAAGAAACAACTTATTCCCCATTCAAGTTTTATCGTGAAATTGTAGCAATTTAGTCCCCACTTCTAATTCTAGCTCACTTGCCATTTCTACTATATCTTTGGTTCCTTCCCCACTGATGTCTTGAACCCCTCCAAGTCATCCATGAGGGTTAAAGAACCTTCTCCCAAACTCCTGTCAATGTTGATATTTTGACCTCTCCCCACAAATTATGTCTTCAGTGACACCTAGAATGGTGCATCTTTTCCAGAATGGTTTTAACTTACTTTTCCCAGATGCATCTGAGGAATCACTCTCCATGGGAGCTCAGCCCTATGAAACTTATTTCTTCAGTCATAAGACTGAAAAGTAAAAATAAATTCTTGATTCATGGACTGCAAATTGAATGTTGTGTTAGCAGGCAACATTGAAAACAATATTGATCTTTTTGTACAGCTCCATCAAAGCTGTAGGTGCATTCTCAATGAGTAATATTTTGTAAGGAGTCTTTTTTTCTGAATAGTCAGTCTCAAAAATGGGCTTAAAATACTCAGTGAACCATGCTGTAAACAGATGTGCTGCCATCCAGGTTTTGTTGTACCATTTGTAAATCTTAGAGTATATTTAGCACAGTTCTTAGAGGATCTAGGATTTTCAGAGTGGTAACTGAGCATTGGCTTCAACTCTAAATCACCAGCTGTGTTATCCTGTAACAAAAAGAATCAGGCTGTCCTTTGAAGTTTTGAAAGCTTCTCCTAACTATGATCATCTTACAACGTATCTTCTTCCAAAAGAAGGTTGTTTCGTCTACAGTGAAAACCTGTCATTTAGTTTAATCACACTCATCAATTATCTGGGCTGAGTCTTCTGGATAACTTCCTTATCAGCACTTGCTGCCTCACCTTGCATTTCACGTGATGAAGAGAGCTGCTTTCCTTAAACCTCATGAACCAGCATCTATTAGCTTCAAACTTTTCTACTGTAGCTTCCTCACCTCTCTCCAGCTTCATATAATTGAAGAGCAGTAGGGCCTTGCCGTGGATTAGACTTTGGCTTATGGGAATGTTGTGTCTGGTTTGATCTGTCCAGAGAACCAGAATTTTCTACATATCAGCAATTAAGCTGTTTCACTTTCTTACCGTTCACATGTCTATAGGAGTAACATTTTTAATTTCCTTCAGGAAATTTTCCCTTATATTTACCACTTGGTTATTTATTGCAAGAAGCCTATCTTTCAGCCTCTCTCTTGGCTTTCAAACTGAGCTTAATCATCTAGTTTTTGATTTAAAGTGAGAGATGTACAACTCTTTTCCTTTCCCTTGAACATTTGGCCACCATCGTTGGGTTATTAATGGGCCTGATTTCAATAATGTTGTGTCTCAGGGAAGAGAGAGACTCACGGAGAGGGAGAGAGAGTAGCAGCTCGTCAATCAGCAGTTCAGAGGTGCAGTGTGGAACCCAAAACCAGTAACATCAAAAATCACTGCTCCTGGATCACCATAAAAGACGTAATAATAATGAATAAGTTTGAAATATTTTAAGAATTACAAAAATGTGATACCGAGACGTGAAATGAGCATGTGGTATTGCAAAAATGACACCGGTAGACTTTCTTAACTCAGGGTTTCCACAGACCTTCAATTTGTACACAATGCAATTATGTGTGAAGAGGAATAAAGTGCAGCTCAACAAAATGAGGTATGCCTGCACCTACAAAAATAATGTTAAGTCACTTAGCAGTTGATTTCTATTAAGTCATCTAAATCAAGAACTATTGACAGCTAGACATTGTCTATCTCCTGTATCTGTAACTGATTTCTTTTTAACCTAAACATGCAAAATTATCTATCTAGTTGGAGCTATGCCTCCAACTAGATGGAGGGACGGGGTGACAGCTTCCTCTGCATGCAGTGTGTTCTCTGTTACTGAAAATCTTTAGGCAGAAGCTGGTGATACAGAACAGAATCATTTTTCTGAGGGTCACATATACTTTTTCAAGTTTAGAAAAGGAATTATACTGTATATATCTAATTTTTTGACTTGGGTTCATTATTCTAATAAATTGAGATGATTTGGAAACTCCCACCCACCTTGCTTTTAGTATTTTCATTCTCTCCTTCAGTGTTTCCTTCTTTGCCAAGTAATTGATGGATTTATTGAATAGAACAAGTTCAAGGAAAAAGCGCTGAGACAGGATCCTGGAGACCTCCATTCTGGGGGGTATTAATCCTTTAAACAGTAGCCAAGTACCTGCCAAATTATCCAACCTTTGGCCTACATTTCTCTGTCTCATCAGAGAAATGTCCTTTGAAATTACTGGCCAAAACCAAGCTATGTCAAATCATTCACTCGCCTACCAGAGAGTGAGTTACTATGTGCAGGCATCAGCTCCTGGACTATCAGTCAGACAATATTATTTTTAAAAAGAAAGAATGAATAAAGTTTGACTGATTGGCTGTAACTGGTTCAACATGAGCCCATACTGGCTTCTGGTTTATAATTATACACAAGATTTTATAATATAACTTAGTGTTCAAAATAAAATGAACACCAGTTTTAGGGATTGGGGTTGGATTACATGCTTGTAATAGCTATCTTCTTAGCCTTACCTTTGCTTCAGGCATATTGAGTAAGTGACTGGCGTGTGACCATTACTAATGAGTGTAGAGTTTGGGATTATAGCAGATGAATTATGAGAGCCACACACGCTATGGGAGAGGAGCAAGCAGCAGTGAAAAACTCTGGAGGAGGTCACGTCGATGAAATACTTGATCTTATGTGCTTCATTAGCACCTGATCAGGCATCTCTTTATTCACTACGTCAGCAGCAATTTAGACTTATTTGTGGGAACGTGAAAGAAGCATATTCTAGATATTACAAGAAATTTAGAGTAAAAGACAAGAAATGCTAAAAAGTGCCTTTTCAAATTTAAAAGTAATTACGTGTATTTTCATGAATGTACAGTTTAGATGGTAACGGGAAGATGTGCCCAAGTATTTTCAAATGACCTTCCTAACACTTGAATATGCCAAATCACTTAAGCATGAAAAAAGGAGGAAAAATTGTATTTCAGCAATCACACGCCCTTTATTGTCAGCAAGTATGTTGTTCATAGTCACCAATCTAACTTGTGGGTCTCCTAACTGGGTGTAATGTGTTTAAGTGTGCAGTATATTTAAATTAACGCAATCATTTAAATCTATGCTGTACCTATGTACTATGGACTCCTTCATTTTAAGAATTATATAGATTACTGAATTATTGAAATTTGAGTTTTAGAAGAAAATAATGTCATGAATTTGATATTGCTGTTTAGAATTCTATTTTCTAAAAAAAAAAAAAGAAAAATGCTCCCGTAATTTCTAAAATGCAGTACAAATGAACAGTCAGACATCAGTGATTTCTACAGCCACTAGATGGTGCACTACAACCAGATGTTGGGTCTGGTTTAGCCCAGGGACTGAACAAGAAGAAACTAGAACTCTCTCACCGTGTATATGATACAACATTAAAATGAAGCAGGATTATCGCTGTGCTGCTTAATATTACAATTTAATGATGAATAAAAAGGCAAAGTAAATTTAAAATCACATTTTCTAAAAAAGTAACTGCATCTTTTAAGAATAATGCAAGTTTCAAATAAACCTGGTAATATTTTATATTCCAAGTTGCTCCTTTTAGCTCTCTTTTAATAATAAATCAGTGAGGTTCACTAGCCAATCTTGTATGATACTCATTTGAACTCATATGAAAACGATACACCTCTAATTTTAAAAATTAGTACATTTAAGGCAGTCACATTCCTAATGAATTATTCATATCTAAATTGTGCCCATAAAGGAAGTTTACTCATATGGATGCTTCAAAATATTCACCAATTCTGACGTAATAGCTTCCAAAGTATACCCCCCCACCTTCATGAATGAAGGAAACTCCACATTATTTAGTAACTCTTCTCCTTATGAATAGAGGCTCTGTCATTAATACCAAGTACTACAAGTAACATTGATTGTATGTTTGAAATATCCACAGACACATCTTCACACACATCTCCACACACAGTCCTTGGTGGCTGCAGTCCTTGGTGGCTGCAAATTTTGTATGTGTTAACACTTTCACTTGCCACAGTCCTTGGTGGCTGCAAATTTTGTGTGTGTTAACACTTTCACTTGCCTCTTCACTTCTCTTTGCTGTTTCCGTGCCACATGCTTCTACACTGGCATCTTTTACTGGATGCGATTCTGAAGTGGTTTGAGGATAGTCCTACACAGAAAATCCTGGGCCTTGGGACAGCCGAGCATCCTGGTGGCCTCTCGTTCACAGGAGCTTGTGGTGGCTCCATCTGAATTTCAGAGAAGTGGGAGGGCTACTGTTTTCAATTTCACATCTGTATTCACTAACTCGTTGCTTATCAATCTTCATTTCAGAGCTTCTCTCTAGATTTGTTGTTAGATAAGGCATAGGGTTCAGTGATGCCAACATAAATCATTTCAGAGAAAACATGTTTTTCAGGGGAAAAAATCCTCTCTTAGTAAATTGTTCATAAGCCCAGATCAAATAGCTCACAGATATGAACTATATCGCTAACTACTAAGAAATAAAGAAAACAAAAACCCCACTGAATTTGAAGTCAAGAGATAAAAGATCCAATCTGTCTTTGGACCCTAACTCAGACAAGCTATTTAACTTGTATGAATCTCAAATTTTGTTTCTCACCTTGGAATGTAAATGTAGCAAGTCATTGTAGAATTAGCAAGGGGCATGGGGGGAGTCAGTTATATATCCCAAGTAAATACAGTGACAAACACATGACAGGGACTCAATAGTTATTTGTTGCATTGAAATGATGCATGTACAGGTATAGCTACAGACAGATTTTTCATGAGCAATAGCTTCAAAGTAAAAGGGTCTGGACAATTTAATACACACTTATCACCATGAGCTTTAATTGTTATAACCTTTTTACTTGAGGCTCTACTCAATTTAAAATGCATATAATTTAGAAAATTTGAGGTGAAACTTTTGTAATAAGCTCTTTCATCATCCTTTTGATAAATGATAGTATAAGCAATCTTTTCTTGAATATATTTTGAATACTTAGTAAAACATAGGAGTCCTCCCCTTGAAAGTTCCCATTCACCGACAAATTCAACCATATAAGTGTTTTTTGGAGCGCTTTCTATATCTGTGGCACTATAGAAGTTTTTATTAAGGTAGAAAAAAGCATTGCTCCCGTTTTAAGTGTATTTGTCCACAGGTATACTAAGTAAAACTCACACGAGTAGCTGCAGCAAAGTTTGGCGAACATGCAGTGGTACAAGTGAAATGACACAGGAGACCACAGTGTTTGCCATCCACCATGGCCGGGGCCCATGGGGATACCTCCCTAAGCTGGGCGTGCAAGGCATCTGCCTGCTGTTCACTTGTTCAGCTCCATTTGCCGTCCCCATCCCAGTTTCACCCTATTCGTCAAGCTTGCAAATGAATGCGTCTCCCAGTGTGTCTGTGGACTCACTCATACATTCTCCGCCTTCCCCGACATGGTCTGCCTAGTAGCCTCCTTTCTACTTCTTCACTCAGAAAGCTTCTGTCACCATGTTAAGCTTCCTGATTACTCTCCTTTCCTAGGCAGGAAGAAGTTCCATCCTCTACCACCCTAGAACACTTGGTACATTTCCCCGTTGCAGCAGTTTAATGGCAGATATGAAGGGTAATAATGGGAGATAATGAAGCAGTAGAAACAGCAGGGCGCAGCACCTGAGAGGACAGGAGGGGTGGGGAAAGGATGACTTTGAGGAAGCCTAGCGTGTGTGGTTGGGAATCAGGCACGCAGTGTGCTGTTAACAGACATGGAGCTCCCAGGCGGGAGGGACCTGCTATTCCCGGAGGACCTGCAGGGTCACAGGCAGCTCTGTGAGTGTTTTTCATATTTTCATAGCATATGTAAATCCCTGGGAAGAAGAGTGAAGGCAGAGCACCTGTCCTTGGGCAAGGATCGGAAAAGCAGAGGAACTGGGATTGAAACTCTGGTTTCTCCAGAGCAATGTTTTTCAGTCTTTTTAGTTCATGGCACGCTCAAACCTGTAGTGAAACTTCCACAGCACACTTAAATTATGTTGATCAAAAAACAAAAAGAGTAAAGAATATTAATGAAAATAATTTTATTAATGAAAATAAAAGAAAATAAATTTTAATGAGTTGAAAATCAGTGCTCAGAGCCTGTCATCACACCTGGTCTCAGACAAGTTTGCTGATGAGCCTGCCAGTCTCAGCTCTTCACTACAGCGTAATTTCCATGCATGTCTGCCTGGCAGCACCTGCCTGATTAGCTTTGGCCATTCAAGGACAGTGACGTAACAAGACAGCAAGATAACTTCAATGGTCTACTTTTAAGATTTTTCATTAATGTTAACTGATCTATCTCCCCAGTCTACTAAAATTTTATTTGTTAGAAGCCAGTGATGAGACAAGGATTAGAAGCATTAATCATGAAACAAAATGCAATAGGCAGCCTTGAGGACTTGTTGAGCACCCAACTCTTTGAATAGTAATACACAAAGGAAGACAGCGTAGAGTCCTAAAGCGGATGGGGGACACGGCCAGGCCCACACATAACCACCATGTAAAATAACACACCATAGGAAAGCCACGTGTGAGCTGCACACCAGTTGCTGGGGCAGCACTGATGGGTTATTGGTCCTGCCTGGAGGAACCTAGTGAGCATCACCTACCTCTGCAAACAATTATGTCCTTGGCTCACGCCTATAGTCCCAGCACTCTGGGAGGCCGAGGCTGGTAGATTGCTTGAGCTCAGTAGTTCAAAACCATCCTGAGCAACACTGATACCCCATCTCTAAAAATAGCTGCGCATTGGTGACAGGCGCCTATAGTCCCAGCTACTCGGGAAGCTGAGGCAAGAGGATCTTTTGAGCCCAAGAGTTTGAGGTTGCTGTGAGCTAGGACACCACAGCACTCTACTGAGGGTGACAAAGTGAGACTATGTCCCAAAGAAAACAACAACAAAAAAAAAATTTGCCACCTTTAACGAGGGAACCAAAAACTCCAGATTGGTAACCAGATGCTAGGAAAGTGTTGCCCACGTTTTTGTTAATGGGCAGAGAGCTACTTTAACCTGTCATAGACAGTTGCTGTTGAGAAACACATCTACCTGAGATTTGCGATGATCTGAATCTAGGTGCCCATTGTGTACGTACTGGGTTGAATTTCTTTTCAAAAGTTTTACTTAATATTTATTTTAAAAACAAGTCAGTCTTTGTTCACACTTTCAGTTAGGTGGTCTAAGACTGCCTATCAATGATTACTTCAGGTAAAGAAATAAATGAGTTTTGTTGCTTAATTCTGTTGATATTAGGGCATGAATCATCAGAGACAGTGAAAAGTTAAAAATGCCACAGAAGGTTTGCAGGGTCTTCGTAACCCCATTCTCTTTCTTTTGCTTTTGGCTTTATTGTTTCCATGCCATCAAAGCTGAGCTAAAAAAGAGGGTGTGGAGTAATTACATCTCGAGCCTTCATGCTTTTTTATGCTATGCCTAAGAATAACTGGATTTTGATCCTTGGTCATCTTGTCCCAGGTGGCAAAATTATCTTTTACAAATGTAAAATTTGTGATTTTCATGGAGTGGGTAAAGTTAATAAGGAACTATATTTTAGCATAAAATATATTCACCTTTAAAGAATATGTAAAAGATAATGTTTATTCATGTTCGAGATAATTCATTCAAAAATCTTCACAACTAAAAATGGAAAAGATTTATAAAGTAAATCTATCATTTTAAGGATTAAAATAATTAATGTTCATGTGAGTGACAAAAAAACAAGACTCAATCTCATATCGAACTATTTGTTTTAAAGGTTTAAAATAAGACATCAAGTTGCCGACTAGAATTATAAGTGGCACTGGTTTTAAATGAAAACTCTCAATGCTGGTTTTCTTTTTAAAAATACATAATTATTTCAACTACATAGAAAACATGGTAGAATGTCCAGAGTACAAGCAATAAACGATCTCAGAAAATAGATCACTCCCATGTTGACTCTTGTATGTTGTATTTCTAAGGAATAGGAAATATTTGAATAAATCATTTTACTAATTGAATATCAAGTATTCATTAGTGCAGAACACTGTGTTAGGCCCGAGGGATACAGTGATGAAGAAAGCTCAAAGCCATTCTCAGCCCCACACTGCCCACTGTGCAAAGAGAGTTTTAATGCAGGTGTGCCCACGGAACTGTGGGGCTGAGAACTGACATGATCAGATTGTCTTCCGGAAGGTTTTCTTTCAGTACAGTGTGGACAGTAAATTGGAGAGGGTGTGAAACACCACTGGTGAAAGCTGGCAAGAACCTAAGGATGACTGGAGGGAACTTGGAGGAGAGCTAGATAGATTTTTAGAAGGCAGAACTGGCAGGTGTAATTATCAGGGTGGGGCAGGTAGGGAATACAGAGGGAAGTGTTTGAGAAATCTCTCCAGCAGCTGAACAAAACAGGAAGAACATGTCTTGCTTCGGTGCTACGTGCTGGGTAAGTTTTGGTCATGTGTTGAGGGTGCCTTCAAACCACCTGTTCAAAATGTCCTGTACCACTCTCTGGTGCTTAAGTGTGGACCCTTACTACTTTTTTCCCTTGAAAGTTGCATGAAAGCCATAGAAGCCAAGAGGAAGATACGCAGATGAGAAGTTCAAGTCAAAATATTGGGAAATGCTTATGTGACAGGTAAAGGAAGAAGTCTCTGCAGGAGAAAATGAGGAAAAAGTAACCAGACCCATAGGAAAATAAATGTTGTCCCTACATGAAATTAGAAACTCAGAACAGCCAAATAAAATGTTATCTTTTGACCTTGAACTTGTTACTTTCAATAAAGTACACTTTTATTATAAGATATTTTAGTTCATTTTTATTGAAGTTCTGCATGAGAGGGCCAGCCTCTGTCCTGTGAGTGGTAATTCACATTCTCAGTCTGCTTGTCTGGTCCTGACCAGATCGCCTGGCTAATTACAGCAGTAATTTAAAATGTTGGGAAGCAATATGAGTTGTGGTTAAGACACATACTGACTGGATAACTCTGGGTGAAGTGGGGTTACTTGTTGCAATTATTTTATTAGGAGACTGTCCAACTTACATGAGTTAATATCCCCTAAGGCTCTTTGAGCAGAGTGTGGTACATGGTAGGTGCTATATGCTTTAGTGAACATTATTTTATCAAAGATATTCATTATAGAATTGAATGAGGAAGAAGGAAGGTAGTTCCCCCTTGGTCTTTATTATACATAGTGAAAAATATAGGTGATTAATTCAGTCCAGACAAGTCAGTGGGCCAGAGACTAGCATATTGATTATTTACTTGATAGAATGACAAGACCAAATGGATCAAAGTTATAAAATACAACAGATGGTGTGCTTGGCCTCTAAAGTTTTATACTTAAAATGTTAGGAAAATCAGGAGCCATTTCGAGCTTTGTTTTATTAACATTTCTTTTCAAAACCAGAAAAGTCTTGACTATCGTCTACTGAGTGCCCGTCACTGGCCAGGCAGAGGCATGTGTATTTTTGAGTTTCTCAACAGTGCTATAGGTATAGGTAAGTATTCCCATTTTACAGATGAGGTAACTGTTTCAGAGAGCTGAGCTCCTTAGCATGGATCCATTTTCAAGTAAGTAAATGAGCCATGCATTCTGCCTGATTTCAAAGCCTGGGGTATTTTATACCCCCTTAGTCCATGGAGAGGGAAAGCAGCCTGGTCTATATCCACAGACAGGTCAGGGAACTTTATAATCCCAGCTCTTTCTTGGCCTGTGGATTGCTGTTTCCTCCTCTTCAAAGTACCTAATTTTCTTTCAGATCTAAAATTCTATGAACTTTTATGAACTACTGTAACAAAAACCAGAAAGACAAGATAGGAATCTCGATTCTGTTTTTTTCCTCATATGCAAATACCATTCCTCAAGTGAAACAGATTGTCACAGCAAATATGTTGAGCCTTGAATGTAATGAAGCTCATTTGTCAGTGTCTGGGGCCCTGTAACTTTATAAAAGTTAAACAGGGACACATTTCAGAAATGCACTTCTGAACCTAAGAAAATGCCTGTGCTTCCTGTTGCAGAAGGTGTTCCTTTTCAGTTGCTTAGAAAATAATAGAGAGAAGCTGGTGAGAACATGGGTGTTTTGTTTAACACAGGCTTTTTCAAACTGCACATTCCTCTCTGTGCATTGCTCACACGTCATTTTAATGTGAAAGGGCACCTGTCTTTTGTCTCAGTACACACTTACCTTTCAGCATTACACATGGTGAGCTGGGAGGTACCTGAAAAGGTTATTTTTGTTTCATAGGTTTCGGGACTCCATTCAATACCTGGTGTTTTCTTTAGACTTTATTATGCCTTCTGCTGGGTAAATGTCATGGAAATGCATTTAGTGGCTCTTAATCCTTTTCTTTAACCAAAACTGAAAGGCACAGTCATTTTTATAATGCATCATTTTGTTGACGGTTTCAAGAAAAAACCCTAACGTGAGTTTTCATTTTCCCAAGACACTTAATCTATTTAAAAAATATCTGTAAATGCATGCACACATACATGTTGGCTACATATCCATATAAAGTTATATTTAAAATGAACTCCAAGGAGTTTTTAGAATGAAAAATAATAAATTCTTCTTTGGTGGAGGGGGGTTGTCTTTTTTAATCTTTAGAGGACTACTTCACTTAAAAAAATAAAAAAAATAGAAGCTCTTGCTATTAGTTTTGGTTAACATGTTCCTTTTTCAGAAGTTTTCATAGTCCAGGTTTTTTACAGAACCAAAGAAGGACAGATTGTGCTGAAAATGGTCATATTCTTTTTTTAAAATACAAAAGCTTGAAATAGTCTAAGAATTTGTCATGGGATATAGAGACCATTACTTTAGAATGAAAGACCTACAATTTAATAAACTGTACCTCCGAGAGTGCCAGGGTATCACACAGCTGGCCACAGATCACCCAACTAGTGGCCTTTGATTTTTCAAAACAACTTTATGTCTCAATTGAAAAAAAAAAAAAAAAATCATTCACTAAGACCTATTGGTAAAGAAATACACCATACTTTTTTCTATAATTTCACTATTTCATAGGATTGATATAAGCAACCAAATTTTTTTAAAAACTGACAGTGGAATCAAAACTTGAGGTTGTTTTGAAAAATATGAAATGCATTTTCAAAGATTTTGTCAAGGGAGATTATATGTATACTTGTAGGTTTGATGAAAGGAGCAGAGAAGGTGGGTAGCTTCTTTCCAGTGAAAACAGTTTTGAATAACACCTTCGCAGAATTCTAATTCAAATAAATCTAAGGAGAATTTACTGTATCTGAAGAAATTAATGGAAATCATGTTTATAGTCACCACGATCATCATGGTGCAGCCTTCTTTGAGGCATCTGACTCCCTTTAACTGTCCAAACCAACTCTTTCCATAGGAACATTTTTATGGAAAATTCACTTGCCATTCTGTCCTTGCTGTTGACTCTTTAAAATTAAATTTAGCTATTTTCTAGCAAGTTTTAAAGGAAAGAAGACAAAATGGAAGATTCTGTTCCCCATTATAGCCTTCCAGGGCCTGTTTACATATACCACCAGATAGGTAACAACATACTTGTCATTTTAATTAGTTTTTCACTCCAATCATGAATTTTTTCCTGTTAATCTTAGTGTATTTATAAGATATTATACCCTGTAAATTCCTTCAGTGCTCGAGCATAAAATGCAATATGCAATGGGACCCAGTACAGTACTTACTATAATTTTTTGTATCCATTTCTAAAATTTGACTAGTACAAAGAGAACATTTATTAATTTGTTGGATTTTTTAAATGAAATACTAGGCACTTTGTGGGTATAATCAAAACCTAGGTCTGTCGTGAAAGAGGGGCAGAAGCCAGTTCTCTGCCTGGTCAGAATAGCCATCTTCACTCCCCCAAACCCTATACCTCTGCTTCTAACTCTCAAGAGAGATTGGAAGATCTTGTTTTCTTTTTCTCTCTTTCTCTCTTTTTTTTTAAAGCATGAAGAGATAATGCCTAAACTCCATTTTTGTTAACAAGGCAAGGAGAGTAAAGAATCTTTTGCATAAGATTTTTAGATAGGGCCAGGCGTGGTGGCTCACACCTAATAATCCTAGCACTCTGGGAGGCTGAGGATTGTCTGAGCTCAGGGGTGTGAGACCCTATCTCTAAAAATAGCCAGCCATTCTGGTGGGCACCTGTAGCCCTAGCCACTGGGGAGGCTGAGGCAAGAGAATCACTTGAGCCCAAGAGTTTGAGATTGCCGTGAGCTGTGACATCACGACACTCTACTGAGGGGGACAAGTGAGATTTTGCCTCAAAAAAAAAAATAAATAAATAACAGATTTTCAGACAGTAAAAGGAAAAAAGTATATATTTTTATATGGAAAAATTTAAGGAAAAGTCATTTATGCTCAGTTAATTAAATTTATTGTTTTCTGATATATATCTTCCCTCTCCCCTCCCTCTGTGGAGAAGGCTTCATTCATTTATATGCATTCATTAGTTAGGCCCCTATAGCTGATAAGTTTATGTATTATTATCACTGGTTTTATTCATGAAGTAGGGCAATATTCACTGTTTGTGTTTCTGAAGCCTCTTCCCTATTTTTCATGATCACTTGTTACCCTTGATCATACCTAGCAGATTACTTTTCAAAGTTTGCACTGTTTCCCTGCTCCACAGTTGTGGACTTAGAGATAAATCTTTGCTACAGTTTCTTTCTCTGGCCTTCCCCCCTTTAAAATGCCCATCTTAGAATTGTTATTCAAAACATCTCTGACAGAGAACATTTATTTTCTCAGTTCAAAATTAAATTAAATTTAAACTACAGTTTAAAGATTTGTCAAGAGAGGTTATATGTATACTTGTAGGTTTGACAAAAGGAGCAAAGAACGTGGGTAGAATTCTTTCCAGGGAAAAGTGTTTGGAATAACATATTTGAAGAATTCTAATTCAAATAAATTTAAGGGAAATTCACTTAAACTAAAGCATCTACTTTCTCATCCTTCCCATGTTGTAACGCGTCATCTTTCCCAGTGGCCATTTTAGCACAACTGTATTTGAAGGAGTTGGGGGTGGGGCAGGACTTCATCACTGTGTGGAATCATTGCTCTGAGTCACCAGGGGAAGTGTAGAGAGCCATTCCAGAATCTTCCTCCGTCCTGACTCTCCTCCATCATAGGTTACCTCTGGTCATGACTATACTTTTTTAGTGACAATAAAGACCGAGAAGATAATTTATGAAATCTGAGAAAATTAGATGAGCCTTTGGGAGAGTCACTGATTTCCTCTTACTGCCCAGGACATAAGGTATTTGACATGAAATACCATATCTGTTTATTATTGAAAACACTGATGGAATCTGAATGAAAGATCCTAATTTGAGAATAAGTGATTACACTAATAAGGAAAATATTCATTCACCTATCCTTTGTTAGGTGAGTGTTAACAGTGTGTAAGAGCTAAAACAGTGTATAAACAATGAAAGTGGTTGTGTTCCTATAAAAACTTAGAGACACTAAAATTTAAGTTTTATATAACTTTTGCATTCACAAATTATTCCTCTTTTTTTTTTTTTTAACCTTTGAAATTGTAAAAGTGGAGACCAAGTTTAATAGCCCTCCAAGTAGAGAGGACAAAACTACCATTATTAAATAGCCAAAATGAAAGTTTGACTGCTTTCATTTTGAGGAAGAAATTAAAGAACTCTTTAAGCGTCTGAATCGGGTATTTAAGAAAATCTAGACAGCACCTAAGATGATAAATTGTCTCTAGGTTGGGCCATACCACCCCTCACTTCCTTCTTACAATAAGCCTGGAAGTTGGTCTACCCCTCATTGCCCCTGCCTACCTCCCAGGCCCATCCCAGTTATGAAGCCCATTCCTACACTATCTGGAATGGCAAGGGCAGTGTCCAGAGCTTTTCCAATCCTACACTTCTCACCAAGAGAGTAACACACATCCTACTGCCACACAACTGAGCAGTGCTCTGCTCCAAGTAAGAAGATCCTTTGTTCTTCTCTTCTTAGGCCTTAATACCCTCTGTAGCCGGTTCCATAGTAACACGGGACACAGCTAGGAGATGACTCTGTGGTGACAAACATCTACTAGCTAAGCTCAGTGCACCAAGGATGGATGTATTTTTGAAGAGATGATTGATATCAACCTTAACTTCTTAGAACCCATGCTCATGGTGTAAACTTCAAAAACACATGGAGATGGCATATAACATGTAAAAGCAGACTAACAATTACTGTTGATGCACTGTATGATAGACCTCCAATCTTTTTATGTTAGGGGTTTTGTTGAGTTTTGTTTAATTCCTATTGAGCTCTGGTCAGTAAAGAAATGCAAATGTGGATTTTGTCTCCTTAAGATGACCAGAATGAATCAGGAGTTTGGGGTCATTTGAAATAACCTAGAATATCCTGTGGTCTACAATTAATGCATTATACTTCTAAATGTAATGGGTCTGAACTATTCACTTTTTTCTGAAACACCCACTTGATCCTAAAAGGACCTGTATAGACAGCATTGATTTAGCAATTGAGTGAAAAATACTGGGTCCGGTTTGGTCTAGTTTTCCTATGTAGGCATTACCTGGACATGTCATTTACAGGGTTCAGTAGTTTCCTATGCACGTGCCTCTGTGTGAGTGAGGGTGTGTATGTGTGTGTTGCAGTTTTATTCATTCATTCGAGTATTTGTTTGGCACCTACTCTAGGCTGTGAGGATACTAAAAATAGATTCATGGGTCCAGAACTCCCAAGTATTCAGAAGCTGGTAGGCGAGAAAGATATCTAAACAAAATCTGTACATGTTGTGATAGGAAGCAAATAAATCCAGGGTACTGGAGAAAGTGCAGCTAACTCTGAGGATGTGCCAGAGTTAGAAGGGGTAAGAATTGTCCTCCCCATGGTAGCATAGTAAGAAGCTCAGGATTCAGAGCCATCCACATGTTTTTGCTGGCCTTGGGTAAGTTACTGTGTTGAGCCTCAGTTTTCTCACCTGTAGAATGGGGTTAACAGTGCTCACTTTGCAGCTCCATACATGGAGTTTAGCAAATAGCTCCCTTCCCTATTTTAGGCCCGTGTCATCAGAGGCTGTGTGTGGCCAAGAAGTACACCGGAGACTATGTTTTGTGGGGTTGCATGGGGACAGGGCACCCATTCTGAATGAGAGCCAGGAATACAACTCACCTGGGTCAACTATTGTCTGGCTCCTCCTGGGAGCTCATGTAGACAATGGGTAGTGTATCTTTTTCCCAGGACAGGCTTTGCATATTTTACTGTCCTTACAAGTTGGCTGAGGGACCTGGTCAAATTACGTACTTCTTCAGACTGCCTTTCTCTGCTGAGTTTCAGGGCCCACACCAACTTGATAATTCCTCGGGGCTTGCCCTAATTCAGAGAGTCCTGAAAAATGTATTTAAACTTCACACTACTAAGCTATCTAGGATTCTTTCCTAACGGGTAAGCAAAAATAGACATTTGTGATTAATGATACTTAGTACCTAATTTCTGGAGATAGAGGAGTGCTTTATCTTGTAATGAAATTGTTTGCCTATACTCAATGACTGATAAATGGACATTGTGTCCTAAAGTATCCTTAAGCCACCTAAGTGATGCACGTTTGGAGGGAAGGTGGTATTGAAACAAAGCGTTGCTGACTGCCTTTTTGTAATTCTTTTTGACTTTCATCCTTAGAGCCCACTCAAATTTGACAGGGCTCTGGTAATTACTTTTTAGTCCCCCGATGGTGATTAGATTCACTGGTAGTCAATGTGTGCCTTGTGGTATTTTGGCGGCAAAGTCATCACCCAAGACTCAAATGTTAATTAACTTGCCAGATGTCACAGCAGGAAAGGGGAGATTGAAACCCTCACCTGTCTGACCCCAGACCTGCTGCTGGGACAGTGAGGTCGAAGAGTTACCAAATGGATAATTCATTGAGAACGACAGTTTCCCAAAATAGAGTGCTGGCATGGTTAAGGAGAAGTGATGGCACGTCAAAGCTTGTGTCCCTTTGTTTCTTGCAGGAGAGAAGCCCTACAAGTGTACCTGGGAAGGCTGCACCTGGAAGTTTGCTCGTTCAGATGAACTGACAAGGCATTACCGCAAACACACGGGAGTGAAGCCGTTCAAGTGCGCAGACTGTGATCGCAGCTTTTCCCGGTCAGATCATTTGGCCCTGCACCGCCGGAGGCATATGCTGGTGTGAGGAATGCTGCCTGTCCAGCTGGGCATAAGAGCTGGATCTCTTAGCGGC
The DNA here is from genome assembly GCA_963574355.1 of Loris lydekkerianus. Classification (NCBI taxonomy): domain Eukaryota; kingdom Metazoa; phylum Chordata; class Mammalia; order Primates; family Lorisidae; genus Loris; species Loris lydekkerianus. Next base: position 79,895 of record CAUYPK010031969.1, on the reverse strand, counting down.
ACCCAATTCAGCAGGGCTGAATCCCCTTCACAGTGTTAACGCGAAAGGGCATCACCAATCCCATGATGTCTGAAAACAGAGCAGGAAAAAGAAGGAAAGAAGGAACGCGCCTCCTTTCGGCCTGAAGGTAACCCCCATCATGGCTACACGAGAACCATCTTCACACTGGCCTGGGAGCTCAGTGACACACTTGCTGAAGAGACAGGCATTGTTTTCCGTGCTGTGTACTCTGCCATTTACAGATGTTTGTAGCTTGTACATTTTCTGAGCTGTCAGACATTTTGTTACTGATATCTTAAAGGTCATCTGCCACAAATGGATGGCTAGAGCAAGACCTTTTACATTTGGGTGATTCTCTCATCATCCCACCCCTTGAACCCCTTTTTACAGAAATTTTAGTTACTGTCTGAGTAAGCTAGAACACACATCCAATCTGTTACCAGCAAGCAGCATGAAAGTAGAAAAGAAGAAGCTTTTGGAGAGGTGCCATTACCTGAAAATAAAGGGGCACTCAAGCAGCCCCGGGCAGTAGTGATGGTGGCAGCCAGATGTCACTCATAACTTGTCGTTCTGCCATGCCCTGAAGAGAACCAACATTGAATCTTTCATTTGTGTGTCGTTGATTGTTTTTGTTTTGTTTTGATTCTGTTTCGTTCATCTGTTTGAGCAGAGGGGCAGCGACATTTCAGTTGAAGTCTCGTCATCCTGGTCTCTGCCCTGGCATGGACTGGCACAGAGGTGCCCTGTATAGTTGAATAGGAAGAGCCTGTCTAAAAAAACTACTGCCCCACTTCAAATTGCAGTGTTCTGTCACCCAGGCATCATCATCTCTTCCTGCCCCTAGTATTTGATTACAAGGAATCAGGGGGGGAGAAAAAAAACTTTCTTAGACACACTGGCACCAAGGTAAGAGGTAAGGCTGCCCAGGCAAAGTCAGTAAACATGAAAAAATCAGACAAAAGCAGAGATGGAAATAATGCGCCTCTTGAGGAGAAAAGCAATAACGAATAAAAGGACTTTCCTACAATAACTTCACTGAGGACTCACGTTACCAATTTTCATACTTACTAAAGGGATTGTAAAAAACACCCCAGCATTTCAGATGTCTTGGTTACATTTACAGCACTGAGGTAATCTGCTGCTGTTCATTGTCCTGCTTGGTTGAGTACCACAATTAAAGATTATGCTCCCCTTTTCTTGTTTGAAAACAGTTATTTGGTGACCAGAAAGGCAAGGGAGGCATAACCAGGAATTAACTCTTCAGTTAATGGGTCAGTGGTCCCTGGAGCTGAGTCAGGGAAAGGGACTGCTCCCCATAGCAGAAAGCCCAACCCGGTGCTAGTTTCCTGTCTTGGAGAGCCAAGAGTAAGGGACTCTCCGTGAGGTTCTTTATACAGATTTCATTTCCTAAACTGTATCAGGACCCAGTGGTCCTGCTCTGGCATCTGCAGGGATATTGAATCTTACTCATCCTGTGCTGAGGATGACAGGAAAGTATGGTCCCACCATCCCCCCCCAAATTAAGAAACTTTGCAACTGGTAAAGTATACGGCAAATAAAGCAATACTTCACCAACAAGCATTCTCTCAGATAAATGATCCTATTTTTTGTCCCCACTACAAGCTGAGTTTTTTTCCAGCTTTGTATGGCTGAGGGACTTGGTGAGATTTTGTTGTTGTTGTTGTTGTTGTTGTTGTTGTTGTTGTTGTAGTAGAGTTTTTTATAGCTTAAAATATAAAAGGTCTTCAAGCAAAGACCTTTGCAATATATTTTAATTACCAACACTTGATTTGGGAAATTGCACAAATTAACCTCACAATATTACTAGCTCATTTTTAAATGTTTGGGACATTCTGAAATAATTTCCAGTTGCAGAATTATCCTTTTCAGGATCATCTTTTAATTCAGATAATCTTATTCTGATGGAGCGAGAACCATAAACATTGAAACAAGGATAATTTGTGTTAGATGGTATTAAAAGGAATTTTTTTTTTTTAATGTTAAGCAACAGTATAATGATTTTTAGGTCAAATTCTGGCTTTGAAAATATGTGCCCTGTATCATCTGCCAGTCCTGAAAAATGTATCAGGCCATTTCCCTCCAACAAGGGCTGCGATTCTGTTGATAAATAGCTTCCTTAGCTACACAATCTCCTACCCACCAACCAATGGGTTTTTAACCACCTGGACAGTTTGTTATCTGTACTGTATGCAATTCCTACTTCACCTTGCCTGTGATTATTCATGTTAGAAAAAGGTCTCTTGATACGTGCCAGTATTGGTTCCTGCTTAGTTGTTGAACACAGCCACGAACCCCTGACGCTCGCCCCAGAACCTAGTTGGCAGGTAGTAGGTGAATCACTCAAGTGAAGTGTAGGTTCGCTGGATCTCTGCCTGCTCTCAGGGGAAGAGTCGGTCTTTTTCTCTGCTGAGAGTTGTCTTCGGAGTATTACAGGTAGACTCAGTTTTTGAGATTCATAAAACTGACAGGCAGTGGAAGCGCCCTGAGAGACAGCTTGGTTTAACTTTAGCACAGAACTGAAAGAACTGCATTTCTCTAGTGACATAGGAAAAATTGGGGGAAGGGAGCTTTTCCTCCTCATCCTCTAAAGGTGGAGACCGGACTGAGAGGAGACGATGAATGTACTGTCCGCAGTCTGCCATTTCCCCTTAACAGCGACACTTCTAAGGCAGCGGTTCTCAACCTGGGGGTCGGGACCCCTTTGTGACAATGAAAACACATCGCGGCATGAGGAAGGTTGAGAACCACTGCTCTGAGGAGTCCAAGCACAAGAAAGTGAATGAGTCCCTGATCTAGCTTGGGACATCGCAAATTCCCCCTGGGTGAGTTTCCTGAAAGTTTTTCTCCACGGAAAAGAAAAAGTGGTTTGGGACAGAAGGAGATGTCTTCAGACATGCAGAAGGCTCCATTCCGTCCCATGTCCATTTCTAGGGTGTTTTAAAAAGCACAGTGCATGATGAGCAACAGCAAAGGGGTTGCTAAAGAACCTGTCAGTTGTTCCCTAAGTAGAAGCCATTCTTTGGTTTTCAACTGGAAGCCGTTCACCTTGTAGCTGGGCGTGTGTGCATGGTTGAGGACTTATCCACATAAAACTGCGAACAGCTTAAGCAGCTGCCGTCAGCCTTTCTCTGGGCAGTGTAGAGATTGATTTGAAGGGAGTTATATTATTTGTAAAACTTTCAGGCTTTGAGGTTCAGGCTTTGAGGTTTAAAGAGTTCCCTTTTCAAATTCTGATTCTAAGTTGTCTGAAAGAAGATTTACACTTCCCCATCCACTGTATCCTCACCCCGTCAGTTGTGTACAGACTCTGAGAAGGCTGCATGGTAACTTGTCTTAAATTCTAAGGTGGTTAGACTATTTCCAGTGGCTTTACCATAAAGACTATACCACTGCCTGGCATCACTTTTACAAAACACTACAGAGCATTTGTTTTCAAAAGCAGTTGGATAATGATAACATAAACCACATTTAAACACACAAAAAAGAGCACTTTTTATTCACTTTAGTATTTAAGTGGGAAATAGGAAGATGGCGGGGGAAAACTAAAAAATGCAGTAGTGTTTAAGAATGCTGGTTCTAGGTGATTAGAAAGGCCGTTTTCATGATGGTTGGAATTTGAAATAGCTTACGCAAAGATTGTGTTCGTTTTTATGCAACTCTTTATATTCAAGTTGTCATTTGTGTTTTAAACATAAATAGAATTCTGCACTTTGAAATCAGTTCATTAGAAAGATAACATGTGCTTGTATATGGATAAAGATGCAGTATTCCTTATTCTGTACTTCATTTATTATACTTACCAAAGCTGCAATTCAAGAAATCTGGTGAGGTGAGGCCTTCAAATGTGATAATACGCCTTTGTTATGTTGTTAATGACTGCTCAGAAGTGTAGCCATCATGTTACTGTAAAGGTGTAGTAGCATTTACAGTGAGGATTGGCAGAAGTTAATCAGTGTTAAGAACACCAGCATCCATCTTCCAGTCTTTGCATAGGGGACTGAATGTGAGGTAACGTTTAGGAATCATAACAGGCCCAGAAAGCCTTAATGTTCATAGTTCATAATCCAATCTCAGATTTTTCCTCTTTACTGATGCCTGTAAACTTAGCAATTCAGTGTGCTTTCTGGTATAACAATCATTAACTAAATGGCTTCCTTTAGTTTTTCTGAGGGAGTACATGCCATAAAGAAGTCTTCTTTAGTTTGATTTGACTTAGTTTAGAAAAGGGATTGGGTAAGTCACTACACCGCCTTCCACTTAACAGAAAATCCTAATACACACGTGTGTATACATCTGTATATGCAGCAACCAGTGGGTTAATAAATACCAACAAAGAACTTTTTTAAAAGAAAGAATTTGTAATAATCCATGCTGTCTAGAAAATGTCAGATATTTACCTTCTTAGGCAATCAGCTTATAATACTATATATGGCTCTGCCTGCATTTTATAGTTAAGAAATGTACATAAAATTAAAATGCTATATTTTCACAGTTTCATTAGAGAGTAATGTCCGTATAGAAACCCACATCCATTGGTACTTTAAATATGCTAAATACTGAGCAATCGCAATAAAAATTCAGATTTTCATAAGAAAATGGAATAGAAGGCTACTGCATCTTTAAGAAAATAGAGTGAAGATATTTTACTGTATTCGTAACATGTGATAGTGGAAAAAGTATTTTCAAACTCACAAATTTTACAGAGGTTGTAAATAGTTTGATGAAGTATGTTGGGAAAAAAAGAGCTTCTAGTTTTCATCAAAATTAAAAAAAAAAACACTTGTTCAGATATGCCTTGTATATCTTACGATGAGTGATATTGCCATGGGAACTCTGTTCCTCTTTGTCAGAGCGCATGCTCTGTGAGAATGGAGTGTCCACTTGTCATGGTTTAGCCAGGATGATTTAAAATACAATAAAGTCATTTTAAGTTGCAGACAACTGATTCCAAACTAGTAATGTCTGTTCCTAAAAAGGGGGAAACAGTTGCACCTGACTTTACTTGTACTAAAGCGGAGCATTTTGCAGTTGTTCTTTATTTTTCTGGGTTATCTTCCTCCTCAACAAAGTGGTTCTTGGACAAAAAGAAAAACCATACAGCTATTTATTCCAGTTTAATTCCAGAGGGACTGCTTTTGGGTGTAGCTACATGTTGATGAGATTAAGTGCTGGTGATGGCCACGTGTTAAATGAATCTATAATGGCAGTAGGAATAAGCCAATGTCTATTTTCAGAAATGAATTAAAAGCTGAAAGTGCCTGTCAATAAATATGATGACCAATGAGATATTCCTGTACTTTTTACGCAGCAATAATCCTTCATCAGACTGAGTTTTCCCTGCATATTTTGAAAGCACATACACTGAGTAAATATGTACACATGGTAAATTGAATCTGTTCATATATCCACAAAAAAACTTTTATGTCATTTAAATATGCCTAATCTTACTTCCTTTGCCTCCTTTTTTAATTAGATCTAACTTTCAGAATGTAAGAATGCAGATCCGAGCATAAAGGTTATCTTCAGTGTACAGGAAGGCATGTGATAATTATAATGTTAAAACCATGACTTGCCTCTAACTTATAAAGCAGTATGTATAGCTCATAAACTTGTGTTTAGTTAAAAATGCCAATTTATTTTAAGCAAAAGACTAAAGGATATTTGTTTTATTTTATCTACCTATATCAAATACACACATTTCATTTTATGTTTTTCCGTTCTCTTTTCCTTTAATACTTCCTATTATCACCTAAGTACCATTTTGGAATTAATGCTGAGTATTTCTCCCCCAAAAGTCTACTGAAGTACTAGTGATACTTAGGAACTCTTCAACCAGTTTTGCGGGGAGTCCCCCAAATTTACATTTAGAACTTCACAGGCGTTTCCCGTAATTGTTTTACTGCTGAAACAAAGAGATAAAAGTAGAGTCATGGATGAAAATATTCAATGAGATTATGTGAATTGACATGACCCCTGGAAATTTTCCAACCCTGCCATCTTAAAGCACAAATTCACCCAAACAAGCTGTTGAGGCTATCACTGAAATTATACTCTGTGAGAGCCAAACATTTGGTAAGAGCAATTTTAAAAGTGTGACGGCTGTGATTAAACACTCAGACTTCAGAGAGTAGAGGCTACTGTGATGGGCAGTGCTCACCAGGCCGTGGGCCTTGAAAACCAGCCACTGTTTTCTCCTCCAGGTTTTAGAAAGGAGGAAAGAGAGAAGGATGTGTACCCAGTTGGGGGTAAAATAACCAATTAAGTGTCTTAGGAAAGTTTCTGGGTTCCTTAATTTCACAGAAGTCAAGTCTTCTCACGGGGCTGCTTTTCACGGGTTGTCTGAAAGTATTAAAATACCTTGAAAGGTCAAAACGTTAGCAAACAGTGAAAATAAAAGCTATTCTTTATTAAACACTATGTGCCAAGCACTAGGCTAGGCAATTTTTAGCTACATTACCCCCAATTTCTGTACAGCAGTTCAGCGTCTTATGGATGGGAAACAGGCACGGAAAGGGTGGCTGCGTTGTTCATGGACACAGAAGAGGCTGTGAGGCCGTATCCTTTCTCCTGTACTATACTGCACGTGGCTTCCTAGCAGCCGCCCTCCTGTGTGACCAAGTAGTTTATTACGGGCAGCACGCATGCCTAGTCATTGTGATTTCCAAGTAAAATATTGGGACATGATTACAAATTATTTCATCCAGAGTATTTGAAATCAGACCTCTCCTGGACAGTCATGCATGAAGGATCATTATAAACAACAACAACCAGATGTCTCCTTGAACTTGTCATTTTTCTCCTTAATGTCTGGCTTGGAACTCCCAAATCATCAAATCTTGGTAGCACGAATTGGTTCTCTCAGTCCTGCATACTTCTTTGTATATATAGTAAATGCTTTTCCACCAATATAGATCTGCTAGAATCTGCTTCAGGTGCATTTGACATTAGCTCCATGGAACTAGTTTTTAACATCAGAGCCCCCTCTTGGCAGTTGTGAATGGGCAGTTGTGAACGTGGTGACGATCACAAACCTTCAGATTACAAGCAAAGAGAGAATAATGGATCATTCCTTTTCAGATGTCTAACTTAACAGCACCATCTTGGAATGTTTTAAATAGCCTTATAAATAATTTGTTGATAGTATTGTTACTTTAATTGCATCTTATGTAATAAGCTTTTCAACATCAGAGAAATGAAATCCCTCTTTTCTGTGTAGAACAAGGTCTCTGACAGTATTGATTCATGGAAGTACTAATGGATTTAGAAAACATTAAGAGAATGTCATTTCTCCTAGTGTTTCTGTTTATGAAAATGAATCTCCTGAATTATGATCTTTTCTCCCTGTTACTTGGCTGGGGGAAGAGATAAAACCTGTATAAACAGACTCTCTTCCATGCTGAAAGTGAGCGTTCCTCATACACAACCTTCTGCAGACTGAGGCTCTTCTCAGTCAATTGGATTTCACAAGCAATTTCTCAGCAACAAAAACCACAACTTTGAGCTGAAAAGAGATGAATAACAGAAACAGTCCAATTTTAGTTTACAAAACAGTGATTCTAGGCCTGAAGTCTCTGAGCAGCGAATGGAATAGATGGGCTGCGTACTTTCTCTGTCTGGACTCCTTATGAATTATATCCTACATTTTCCAAAGCAGGTTAGCCAAGACTTTTCACAGAGATTCATTTTTGTTCAGAAATGAGGGTGCTCGGGAAGGTAGCATTTGGATACAAATCTGGTAGTAAAAGTGTTCAGATCATAAAGTAGATATTCTAGGGACATACCAATATCTTCCCTTTCTGCTAATTTCATGCTCCAAAGATACAGGAAAAAAAAAAACAAAAACTTATAGAAAATGCTTTTGCCTACTCTTCTAGTTTTCCTATGGCAGAATTTTGGGATTACATCCTTAAACTTTCTTACATTGGATGGGTGTGGTTGAACTGGGGCACTGGTGCCTATATTCAAGGCTCTTTCCTATCAACTTGTCTGTCTACAATTTGTTGTGTTTAAAGATTCATTTTTAAAAATCTCACCGTCCCCTCCATGGGGCAATGGCTGTATTGTTTTGTTCGTGTCTATGTGGGACACATTGCATCACATGGCAAACCAACTTTCTGTGGATGTGAGATAACTACTTACAAAACCAGCTTGAAAACATCGTCTTACGTATTATGTCATCCTGCATCACAATACAATTATGTGTACCATAACATGCTCATTTAAGAAAAAAAGAGAAACCAGCAAATTCATGTTTGTCGATAGAAGAATGTACTCAGAACTTTGTGTTGTGAAACGATGAGAACAGACCACCTTTAAGATACCCACCTGCCACTTAAAATGACTTAGCTATAATTAGTAGTAGTCTAGACGTTGTTCTTGGTGTGTGGGGATCAATTCTAACGTCATATTCTTTGGAATAAATCTCTCAGTCATATTTGAAAAAATACATGGGAATAGAGAAAAACATCATCTTTGGCCAAATCAAGCAGGCATCTTTTTTTCTTTTCCTGGACACTTAGCTCATTTTACATGGTGATTGGATCATAAGATCTTTTTGTGTAAAAATACAAAAACATCCTTTAGTTTACAAAACAGTTATTCTAGGCCTGAAGCCTCTGAACAGCAAATGGAATAGATGGGCTGCGTCTGATTTAGCTTAGGATGTCAACTTTACAAAATTCTCTTGGGTCCCTGGCCCCAGAGAGTTAGAGTGCCCAGAGGAGGTCCTACCCATTGAAGCATAAAGCTCCCCAGTGATGGTGGCAAGCAACTGTGTTGAGTTCTTAATCTTCATTTGACTTTCTGTTCAGAATTTTTATTGCAAATTTATTTCTCTAGCTTATCTAAAGGTCTAATTTCCCAATAGTTTCCTCTGCATTTATATACTCTGTAGTGTTTAGGCGACCCCTGTTATAAGTTTATTAATATTATGTAAGTGTTGTTCTTGTATTTATGTATAGTGTATGTATTGTAAATATACTCAGAGCTTTTTTCCTTTTACTGTAAAATGGTGATTTTTTTTTTTTTTTTTTTTTTTTTGCCCTATGATAATGTAAAGGGAGACCCTCCTAATGAGATTCTCTCAGAGGATGATTATTCCAGTCTATTCTCAGAGATTTAAATGAACAAGTGTTATTGTTTTTAATGGTGTCTCAGACATTCTGTTGGTGCATTGCTTTTCTGTATTCAACTTTCCTATGAATTGAGCTGTGAACTGAAATAGAGTTTAAACCTTTAACTGTATGCATTTGTATAATTATCTGAATGAAGGCATGAAGGTTAAATAAAGCATTTTGTATGGAACAAAACTCCCTAATGATTACTAAGGCTGACTCAGACATTTTGAAAATCATAGTTATTAACGATTCTAATTAAACCTTTGTTATGTAAAGTTTTACTATTTGTGTATAGTAATTTAAAACATGGAACAAGATAGAATCTCTACTAAAAAAGAGAAGGAAGCTTTTATTTCGTAACAACCAGCACCTAATGAGGGATTTATAACTTAATATTTTAATGAATATAAAACTAAAGTGTGGTTCAGAAATGTAAAGTGATGTGAAAGACAGATCTTTCAGAGCCCAAAATTTAATTCCCATGGATAATAATTTTTTCAGAGTTTCTGTGTCATTTAAGTGTAGAATGAACCATCTAGCACCGCGGTTCTCAACCTGTGGGTCGCGCCCCTTTGGGAGTCGAACGACCTTTTCCCAGGGGTTACCCATATACATCCTGCATATCAGATATTTACATTACAATTCATAACTAGCAAAATTACAGTTGTGAAGTAGCAACAAAAATAATTTTATGGTTGGGGATCACCACAATATGAGAAACTATTAAAGAGTCACGGCATTAGGAAGGTTGAGAACCACTGATATAGCACATGCTAAGGTTAACTGATTTGTATAGATTTTTTAAAGAAAATTGGAGTCTTTTGAAAATAAGACACTAATGAGTAGAGTATCTGTAAATAATTGCTAAAATAAGTACTTGAAAAAAATGTCTAAGTATCTTACTATATAGTATCTTTCAATTGAAGACCTAGAAAAATCTATTCTACAAAGGGAATATAGTAAATACTACTAATAATTATGTAGAAGAGAGATAAGTGATAGATAATTATAAAAATATTATTTGAGCACTTCTCAGAAGCAAGGCAGTGTTCTAAGCATTATACTTGTTGCCTTTATTCATGACAAAAATCCCGAGTTAGATGAGGAAATTATCCCAGTTTTACAGAGGAAAAGAAAAGGCACTGAGTTGAGGTAACTTTCTTGGTCATTCTAATTTCAGGACACATGTCCTCAGTCACTCAAGGGATGTTGGGTTACAGAGGTGGAGAAAGGATGGAAGACGGTGAGGAGGGTTGAGGTAAAATAGAGAATAGTCGTTAGCGTCATAGACACAGTCATAATTATCTTTCATTATGTAAGCAAATATATAAATATGTAAATAAACCCAACAAAAAATTGTCCTTCATTTTGTGCTCACCAAAACCAGAGTGTAGTATAATTCATAAAAGTCAGTAAGAGACTGAAACAGGTTTTGACTCGCTTTGCTGCTGACTCAAATCCATTTTCTAATGAATACTGAGTTCTGTGAAGTTCTGTTGCATTCGAAGAAATTGGAGAGGGCCTGGGGGGTGGCCCCTCACACTCTGTGCCCGCAGATGCTCATTCCTTTCACTTTGGGAGAGGCACAGTACACATGGCTTTGACTTTAGCAAGCCCACCCCTACTTTGAGCACTGTGAAGGAATCTCGAGAAGTCATTTCCTCTCCCAGTGAGAGCCTCCTGAATACTGTCTTGGTGATTATAACCCCAGCCTTATATAAGAAATAACTCACTAAAAAATTAAAAAGTTCTTTGAAAATTGAGGCCATAAACTGTTAAGTTCAGTTTTACTAAATTATTTGTAAATGTTATAGTTGTGCCATTGTAGAAATATTGAGTGAAGGCAGGGGCCAACAAATTGGAAGAGTTTATCTTGCAGGAGGGCAAAGCAAGATGGGAAACAGAAACCTCCAGTGATCATGCATCCACCTGAACACCTAATTCAGCTATCCACACCAACAGGCACCTTCAGAAGAACCAAAGATCAGGTGAGTAACCAAGCTATCTGTTTATAACATATCAAGGAAAGAGGCACTGACAGAAGACAAAAAAGATAATCTTGCTTTGCCTATGCCACCCCTCCCCCCGCCCCCAGCAGTGCCCCTGCCAGCCTGCTAAGTGGAAAGAGGATCTGTATGCCCAGAGGAGAGAGAGTAAAGCAGTTGTAGGGCTTTGCTTTGAAAGTCAGAGCCAGGGCAACACAGCACAGAGCAGAATTGTGCCAGTGCCCATGGAAGGAGCATCTGACCAGCTTGGCCAGGGGGAAAGCCTCCTCTCTGAGCCCAAGTTCCCTGCTAGCCCCACCATTGGCAGACAAAGAGCTCTAAATTCATACAGAAGTCAGGTCACAAGGGCTGCAGTCCTTAGGCAATCCCTGTGGCTGTGCTGGATCAGAGCCAGTGAACTTGGGGTACTTGAGTGAGACACTAGCAGCTGTGGCCCAGGCAGTGCCTATGTCGCTCCTCCCCTAACTTTAGGCAGCATGGCTCAGGGAGAGTCTTATTCCACTTGGAGAAAAGGGGACTTTGTTTTGCAACTTGGGCAGCAGCCCAGCCAAGGTAAAATAAAATACCACACTCCTGAGGCCCTTGAGTCCAGGCCTTAGTTCCTAGATGACATTACTGGGCACACCTTGAGCCAGCTTTAAAGAGCAGTCTTGAAAGGATTCACCACCTGCTGACTAAGGAAACCTTGGACTTTGAATAAATATCAAAGGTAGCCAGGCAATAGTCACCACTGGCTTTGGGTGCAACTAGGTTGACTCCAAGTGGGGCCTGATGCTTATGGCCATAAGAAAATGCCCTTGTCACTCCTCCCTCAACCTCAGCAGCCCAAGACAAGGAGTAAGAGACTTTGCCTGATAATTTAGGGAATTCTCTTATATCTTACCCAACCTCTTCAAAGAATTTCCATCAGGAGTCTGCAAGAGTCACAGCATTACTGAATTTGCAATTTACCCCAATTGCTAAAACGGCTGCAGTGACCAGAGACTTAGGCCACAGTACTCAATTTCCATTGAATACCTGGAAAGTCTTCTCAGGAAAAACAGGTTCAAAAAAGCCTAGACTTTGAAGAATAAAATGATACCTAATTCTGCAGTGCCCAGACATTAACAAACATCCACAAGCATCAAGAACAACATCTAGGAAGACTTGACTTCACAAAATAGACTAAATAAGGTACTATGAGCAATTCTGGAGTGATGGAGATACATAACTTTTCAGACAATTCAAAATGACTGTCCTGAAGAAGCTTGATGAACTTCAAGACAACAAAGAGAAGAAATTCTGTAGCCTATCAGAGAATTTTAACAAAGAGTTTGAAATAATGAAGATTACAAAATCAGTGTACACAGATCAATAGCTTTCATATATGCCAACAACAGTCAAGCTGAAAATCAAATTAAATGCACAGTACCTTTCACAGTAGCAACAAACAAAAATAAAATACCTAGGAACATATTTAACTAAGGAGGTGACCTCTATAGGAATACCATATAACACTGAAGAAAGAAAACATTGAGAATAGAAGCAGATGGAAAAAAGCATATGTTCATGGGCCACCAGAATCAACATTGTTAAAATGGCTATACTATCCAAAGTGATTTATAGATTCAATGCAATCCCCATTAAAATGCCAAAGTCATTTCCCCCAGATCTATATAAAAATGGTTCTACACTTTGTATGGAATCAGAAAAGACCCCAATAGACAATGCAACCTTATGTAATAAGAACAAACCAGGAGGCATCACTTTATCAGACCTCAAGCTATACTACGAAGCTATAGTAATCAAAACAGCATGGTACTGGCACAAAAACAAAGACATAGACCTATGGATCAGAACTGAGAACTCAGAGATGGAATGACCTTTATATTTCCTCTGATTTTTGACAAAACAGATAAAAACATACACTGGGAAAAAGAATCCCTGTTTAATAAATGGTGCTGGGAAAACTGGATAGCCACATGTAAAAGACTGAAACAAGATCCACACCACTCACAAAAATTAACTCACAATGGATAAAAGACTTAAACCTAAGGCAGGAAACCATTAGAATCCTAGAATAAAATTATGGAAAAACTCTTATAAATATAGGCCTAGGAAAACAATTCATGAAGAATATCCCAAAAACAATCACAGCAATGACAAAAATAAGTAAATGGGACCTGATTAAATTTAAAAGCTTTTGCACAGCTAAGAACACAATCAAAAGATAACACATTCTGGGTGAAGGGAACACTTATAACATTAACTTAAAATGTACAAAAGCAGATTACCAAAATATATGTACCCCTATAATATTCTGAAATTAAAAAACAAATTCAATAACTTAGACATGAATCAGAGTCTCTTAACAGCACAATTGACCAAGTAGAAGGAAGAGTTAGTAAGCTTGAAAAATAGGCTATTTAAAGATACACAGTAAGAAGAGATAAAAGAAATGAATAAAGAAGAATGAACCATAGCAACAAGATCCAGAAAGTAGCCTCAAAAGAACAAATCTAAGATTGGCCTTAAAGAGGAGGTAAAAGAGTGACTGGGGCAGAAAGTTTATTTAAAGAAATAACAGAGAACTTTCGAAACCTAGAGGAAGATACCAATATTCAGGTACAAGGTCATAGAAAATCACACATTTAACCCAAATAAGGATACCTTATGGCATTTTATAATCAAGACCAAAAGTCATGGACAAAGAAAAGGTCCTAAGGGAAATAACAACAACAACAATAATAACATAAAAAGCAGCCCCAATATAGTGGCAGCAGACTTCTAAGTGGAAACTTTACAAGCCAGGAGAGAGTAGCATGACATATTCAAAGTGCTGGAGGAAACAAACCTTAACATTAGAATATTATATCTTACAAAAATAATCTTCATACATGAAGGAGAAATAAAAACTGTCCAAGAGAAAATTAAGCAATTTCATCAACACCAGAACTGTCCTACAAGAAATGCTTAAAGGACAGGACATTAATAAACCATAAAAACTTTCTGAAGGTATATACCTTACTGGTAACAATAAGAATATAAATCCAAAAGACTATTGATGTAATTGCTATGTATAAGTCACTTACATCTTCAGTAGGAAGACTAAAAGGCAAACATGCCAAAAATAACAACTTTCTCATAGATAGTATGAGATAGTAGATTTGAATGGAAACAACAAAAATGTTAAAAAGTGGAGGGGATGGAATTAAAGAGTAGAATTTGTTAAATTTCTCTTTGCTTGTTTATTGTGAGCAGAGTTGCCATATGGCTAAAATAATTATTTTAATATGTTTGCTGGAAACTTCATCATAACCTCCAATCAAAAAAACCTACAATAGATACACAAAGAATAAAAAGCAAGAAATTAAAACACACCACTAGAGAAAATCACTTTTAAAAAAGGAAGAGAGGAAGTAAAGAAAGAGAAACACAGAACAACCATGGCAGTAAGAAATCATTACCTGTGAATAATAACATTGAATGTAAATGAACTAAACTCTAAAATCAAAAATACAAAGAGTGCCTGAATGGATAAACAAAACAAGAGCCAACTATATGTGTTGTCTGCAAGAAAAACACTTCACCTATAAAGACAAGGAAGATGCATGCAAGTGGAAATTGAAACAGACCAGAAGTAGCTATACTCAGGTAAAATAGATTTCAAGACAACAACTATAAAAAAGAGACAAAGAAAGGCATGATATAATGATAAATTTGTCAATTTAGCAAGAGGGTATAACAATTCTAAATATTCATGCAACACTGTAGCACCCAGATGTATAAAGCAAATGTTATCAGAGCTAAAGAGAGAGATAAACTCCAATAGAATAATCAATGGTGACCTTAGCACTCAACTTCCAACATTGGACAGATCATCCAGATAGAAAATCAACAATGAAACATTGGGCTTAATCGCACTGTAGACAAAATGGACCCAATAGATATTTACAGAATATTACATCCAACAACTGTGGAATCCACATTCTTCTCAGTTAAGAATAAATCATGTTAGGTGACAAAGTAAGTCTCAAAAAATTCATAAAAATTGACATTATATAACATATGTTCTCTGGCCACAGTGGAGTAAAACTGAAAATCAATATCAAGAAGAACACTAGGATATATACAAACACATGGGAATTAAATAATGTGCTCCTGAGTCAATGAAGAGATTGAGAAGGAAATTAAAACATTTCTTGAGACAAATGGAAATGAAAACCATAACATATCAAAATCCATGGGATACAGAAAAAGCAATAATAAGAGGAAAAATTTATAGCAATAAGTACCTATATCAGCAAAGTAGAAAAGCTTCAAATAAACTATTTAATCATTCATCCCAAAGAACTGGAAAAGCAAAAGCATACAAAACCCTATGAACAAAATTAGTAGAAAAAAAGAAATAATAAACATGACAGCATAAATCAATGAAACTGAAAAAGTGCAAAAGATCAGTAAAATAGGCACACCTTTAGCTATACTAAGGACAAAAAGAGAAGTAACCCAAATAAATAAAATCATAAAAAGGAGACATTACAACTAATACTGCAGAAATCCAAGAGATCGTGAGAGACTAAGCAACGATATGCCAATAAATTGGAAAACCTAGAAGAAAGGGGTGAATTTATAGATGTGTACAACCTACCTAGGCGAAACCAGGAAGAAGTCCAAAATTTAAATGAACCAATAACAAGTAAGGAGATACAAGCAATAATAAAGTCTTCCATCAATAAATAAATAAAAGGCCAAAACCAATGGCTTCACTGCTGAATTGTTAGCAGCATTCAAAGAAAAACTAATACCAATGCCATTTAAACTATTCCAAAAAAAAATTGAGAAGGAAGAAATACTCTCAAACTCATTTTATGAGAACTATATCGCCCTAATACCAAAAACAAAGACAAAATAAAAAATGAAAACTATAGACCAATATCTCTCTCTCTGATGAATATAGATGCAAAAATGTTCAAAAAATACTGGCAAACTGAATCTAACAACACATTAAAAAGAATATCCATCATGATCAAGTGGGATTCATCCCAGGGAGGCAAAGATGGCTCAACATACACAAGTCAATCAGTGTGACACATCATATCAACACAACAAAGAACAAAAAGTGTTATGGTCATTTCAGATGATGGTGAAAAAGTATTTGATAGAATTCATAATACAAACTCTCTCACAAAACTGGGCATAGTAGAACCTACCTAGCATAATAAGAGCCATATATGACAGTCCTACAGCTATCATTATGCAGAATGGGGAAAAACTGAATGCCTTTTCTCTAAGATCTGGAACCAAACAAGGATGCCTACTTTCACCACTGTTATTCAACATAGTACAGGAAGTGCTAGTTAGAGCAATCAGAAAAGAGAAAGAATAAAGGGCATCCAAATGGGAAAGAAAGAAGTCAAATTATTCTTATTGGCAGATAATATCTTATATCTAGAAAAACCTAAAGACTCCACCCCAAAACTATTAAAACTGATAAACACAGTAATGTTAAAAATCAGTAGTATTTTTATATGAAAACATTCAAAAGAAAAAGAAACCAAGAAAGTAATACTATTTTTAATAGCTATGAATAAAATAAAATACCAAGGAATAAACTTAACCAAAGAAATGAAAGATCTCTATAATGAAAACTATAAAATATAGATGGAAGAAGTTGAAAAGGACATAGAAAAATGGAAAGATATTCCATGCTTAGGGATCAGAAGAATCAACATTGTTAAAATAACCATACTACCCAAACAATCTGCAGACTCAATGCAATCACCATCAAAATACCAAAGACACTCTTCACATAAATAGAAAAAATGATCCTAAAATGTATATAGAACCACAGAAGACCAAAAATAGTCAAAGCCATCCTGAACAAAAAGAATAAAATGTGTAAAGTCACAGTACATGACTTGAAATTATACTACAGAGTGATAGTAACAAAAACAACATGGTACTGGCATAGAAAGACACATAGACCAATGGGATAGAATAGGGAACCCAGAAATAAATCCACACATCTATAGTGAACTTACCTTCAACAGAGGAGATAATACATGGTGTGATTTCAATTTTTTTGAGTTTGCTGAGACTTGTTTCATGGCCTAAGATATGATCATTCTTGGAAAATGCCCCATGTTCTGATGAGAAAACTATATATTCAGTAGTTTTTTGTAGAAGAATATTCTGTAATAGTCTGTAGGTCCATGTCTTCTAAAGTTCTGTTTAAGTCCAGTTCATTTATCCTGTTAAGTATTTACTTTCTGCATCAATGATCTATCCAATTCTGTTAGTGAAGTGTTTAAATCTCTCACAATTAAGATGCTACTATTTACTTTTTTGCTTAGCTTTAGAATAATTTATTTTATGAAACTGGGAGCTCTTGTGTTACACATGCATGTATCTGTAGAATTGTTATATCTTCTTGTTGAGTTACTCCCTTCACCATCATATAATGACTTTTTTTCACCATTGTTGATTTCAAGTTTATTTTATCTGATATGAGAATTGCTACACCTCCTTGCTTTTGTTTTCCATTTGTGTGGAATATTTTTTTCCATCTTATTAACTTGAGTCTGTGTGAGTCTTTGTGGTTTAGATAAACATCTTGGGGACAGAATACTTGGATGTATTTTTTCATCTATTTAGTCAGTCTATCTCTTTTAAGTGGGCTATTCAGACCTTTCATGTCTAGTCTTAGGATGTAGGATGTTGTTCTGTTCATGTTGGGTGATACTTTATTATTTCGTTTTCCTAGTTGTGCAAATTTTTTACAGGAGCTATGTGCTATAACTTTTGGGTGTTTTTACACTGGTTGGTATGTATTTTGTTTTTGTATATATAGTGCACTATTGAACATTTCCTGTAGGATGGGTCTGGTAGTGACAAATTCCCTTAGTGTTTGCTTGCCTGGAGTGGACTTCATTTCTCCTTCACTTATGGAAGTTAATTAATCAGTTTCGCAAGCCTGCTCAGAGAAGGGGAATGAACCGGAGTGGAAGCAGTGGGGATTGAGGAAAATATAACACAAGAGAAGACACAGAGACAAAAGATGGGGTGGGGGATCAGTACCATAGACAGTACAGGGAAGTAGTATGGACAAAAGACATATATTTGGTCTTACAGTATGATTGGAAAATGTAAATAACTTTAACAAAGACAAACCATTCTCTTAATGCTTTCTACTTTGTTAACATATGATAAGAAGTAAAAAGGGAAAGATCACAAGGATTTCTGCATAGTTCCTAAAAATTAACTAGACCATGTCTTTATTCTCTATTTTTGACCAACTGTGTTAAATTGAAAAAGTTGTCTTTAAGCTCTGAAATTCTTTCTTCTGCCTGGTCTAGTCCATTCTTAAAAGTTTCCACTATGTTTTGTATTTTCCTAAATGAAATTTTCATTTCCAGAAGTTCTATTTTTTTTTAATATGTCTGTCTCTTTAGTAAATTTTTCATTCATTTTCTAATTTTTTTGTTTCTTTGTTTTCCATTTTCTCTTGGATCTCATTGAGTTTGTTTATAATTCATATTTGGAATTCTTTATCTGTATATATATTTTCAGTATTTTCATTTTGGTTGGGATCCCTTGCTAGATAGCTCGTGTGATTCTTTGGTGTTCTTTCACTCTGACTTTTCATACTCTCAGAATTCTTGGGCTGCTTTCTTCTCATCCAGAGAAGGTGTTGCTTCTGGTTTGGGAATTTTCTTTTGTTTAGATGGGCCTTTTTTTCCTTTGTATACTCTTAAGGGTGCATCTATAGCATATGTTGGTTAAGGACTTTTGGTTTTGTTTGTGGGTAATTTGTTGGGGGGTCTGGGCTCTGAATGAATATCTTGGTTAGACATATCCTTAGTGTGGTGGTTTTCTCAAATACTAGTTCTTTGTAGTCTGTGATGCTGAAATGACTGGACAGACTGATCCTCTCTTGTTGACAAGAAATGTTTGAGGTATTTGATAATCCTTTCTCTTTCCTCAACCATGTGGTCTTCTTAATGTTATGCATTATATTGGGACACCCAGTTTAACCTCTGAGTCAATAGATGATGCTTATGGGTAAGAGTCAGCCATACTCTGTATGATTGAATCAGTAAATGCTGTAATAGGCTATGCAAGTTGTCCTCCCTTCCAGTAGGTGACATTTGCATGAAAAAGCCAGATACAGCAGTGCTTTGGAGAACCTGGGATGTCAATCAGGAAAGCAGCTCTAGTTAATCAAGAAAAACACTCAAATTCCCCAGGTGGTGAGTGAGGAGCACCAATATTCCTTGTTCCTCACCACAGCAGAGGTGGTTAGAAGAGTGAGGCTGGGTGGGGCTGTGTCAGATGAGCCTGCATTCAGGCTCCACAAAGGTAAGCACTAAAGCTGTCTTAGCAGAGGTCGGGGGTCAGCTCCCAGACCACTGAGGAAAACCAGCAGGAAGGGGCTGAAGTAGCCCTATTAAGCCAGAAAGTCTGTTTTTAGGGGAAAGGCCAACTAGAATTCACAGAGTGACAGAGAGGAGTGAGTTTCGCTCTTGTCTCTCTTCCCTTTGCCCTGCAGACCTCCTTCCAATGTTTGGTAATACACAGCTACCCAAACTAACCAAGCTTGCCAGCAATGGCAATGCAGACTGGGAGCTTCCCTGCCTGGTATCCTGCCCCAGACAAAAGTATCACTTTCTTGTTCGTGAAGGGGTGATCAAAAAGTGCAATGTAACTCAAACCCGCACTGCACTCTCATTTTAATTCTGCCTTCATGGACTCCCTCACTTCCCAAGATTAGTTTACAAATTTCTCCTTCATGCCCCTAAACACCATAATTGAGTCCTAAGGATATGGAATCTAGCCTGTGAACCTTTCCTCTGATCCCCCAAGTCTAATCCCTGACTATGCCAGAGAGAAGTATGCTAATTCTATGTTGCCCATGGAGTGCTCAAGAAGGCTTAATGTTCCTCTGCTTTGGGTATGTCCTGCTCTGCTGGATCAGCCAGATGAGCTGCACCAGGAGTGTTAGTTGGTAGGGAGCTCACATTCCAAGTCCCCCTTGGTCCACTGCAGGTCTTTGAGAGGAAATATGTGAACCCCCCCTCTCTAGAATCCTTTGTTTGGTGGGCATACCAACGTAGGGGAAGCAGTTACTCCTGAAAGCCCTGGCTCGATTGTCCCTTAACACACCTGTGCAGACTCACATGGGAACTGTTGTCTGGCACCAATGAGTGGGAAAGGGGGGGGGGGGGAAGACAAGAGTCTGAATGGAGGAGAGCCATACTCTGATGCCCTTTGTCCCTCTCCCCTAAAGGCAGCCCAACTGGAGTGTCTAAGGTCTAGGATCACAGAGATCCCTGGGAACTCAATGTCCCCTATGGTCACTGCAGTTTGAGAAGGAGTTGGAAATGTCTGTGACCAGTGACATGAGAACTGAAGGGCTGAAGTTCTCTGGGGAAGACATTGACACACATTGGGTGGAGAAGCAGTATGGTGCTCACTGCCTCAGCTGGGGACTGTGGTGAGGAGTGACCCTGAGGGGGCTGACAGCCTTGTGTTTTGTTCTCAAGAAGCTCCCAGTTTTCTGGGAACAGCAGCTTTGGCCTTATTAAGGTAGAGGAACTCTCTCTAGCAGCTTGGGAGCCTGTAGTCTGCCAGAGGGGTGAGAAGAGGAGAAACAAAACTCTCACCTACCCTTTCCACTGAGAAAGGGGCTTCAAGGGGGATGGAAGGAAAGCCTGGCCTACAGAACCAGGATGTCTGGAGGGACCATAAGAAAGGGAGTATGAAGTAACATAGATAAACAATGACCAATAGGAAAGGGGAATACTGCCTGGAGGTGCGGAGAGGCCAATGAAAGACTTGCAACCAATTTTAAGTGGAGAAAGTATTTATATCCCTGTAGGCCTTTGCCTCTTGTCTCTTTCCCCTTCTCTCCATCATGAGGGAGACCCACTTCCAACTCCCTTTAGAAGTGCTCTAAACTTTCTCTCTGTTCTTCCTAAATGAAATTTCTCTTTGTTACGCTGAGACTTGGGCAGGTTAATTTTGCCCTCTAGTCACACTGTCTGTGCTGCTCCAGTTTTATTTTGCAGTTTCCATTCATTTTTACTTTCAATGACTGCCTTGCCTCAGTTGAACTTTCTAGATCAGCCAAATACTCAAACCAAGTCAACTGGGTTCAGGGAACTGCAACCTTGACGCCCAATACCACAGGATTCCAAGTTTCTCAGGGTTTAATCTCTGCTGAAATCTTGCTCCTTCTTGTTCTGTTCTGGAACTTCTTTCTGTAGAATCTCTGGCAGGTTCTGGCACTCTTCCCTCAGAATTATACGTGAGTTACATATATATATTTAATCTAAAACTTTCTCTATTTTCTGAGATGATCTGGTGACCAGTGTCTTTAGTCAGTCATCTTGCCCCACCCCTCTTCATACAATTTAATGACTATGAAACAATCACATGGAATAGTTAAAAGTAGGAGACAGCAATGTGCTTAAGAATACCTTGGAGGTCTATCAGAAAAGAAATAAATATTGCAGTGCTAGAACAAAATCATACTCCCTAAAAAATTATTTTAGTCCCAAATGACCAATGAGGGTTTTCACACTGTATAGAGCATTGTCTTTCCACCAAAGTTGCGTGGTTTCCTTCAACACAATGAGCTCCTTGTGCTTTGTTCACGTACTGTCTGGATTTAATATATTTCTTTCCCAGCAGTGTAATAAGTATAATTTACATCACTTTCTGTTTAGTCTAAATTCACCAATGAACGCCTACACAGCCCATACACTTGAGTGATTGTCTATTTCTTAAATAAATTACATTTTCCTTGCCCTGGAACAACTTTTACATGAAATTTTCTTTTATATTTTCACCATGTTAAATTCGTGGGGGGGGGGGGTGAGAAAGAAAAGGAGGGGACTCAGTGTTATGAGGCTCTGATGACCTCAGCAATATTGGGCTTAAGTGAGTATGCTAAAAACAAATTTATTCAGGAGAATCCTACAATTGTTTAAATAGATATATAGCCATCATGATAGCCCTTTTTTCTCTTACTGCAACTAAAATTTACATGCCAATATTGCAATTGGCTATGGCAAGACACTGAAAGTCTGTGCATGAGCTGTTGTGATGCCCAGGTCCCTTGGAGTTTTCAGTCTGTATCGAAGATACAGGTGAGTTTTAGCATCTTCAGGGTGGCCTTGCTGCTGCCTTGAACTCCTCTGCCCTCTAAATCTGGCAACAGACTAGGTGATGGATGTGGCCATGGTGGAGGGTTAAACATTTTTGATCATCCTTAAGGCCCTGAAAACTTGCATTATTGTGACCAGTGCATGCCATGGTGGAGTTAGCGTCTGTGGACCCTACTTCACCTGTCATGGCTGTTTTGGAGCCACTGTTTTGTAATACATTCACATGAATCCAAATAGTCATTTGAGCCCTAATGTTGCCTCTTTTTAAATATATGTGTCAATATTATATCTATCAAGTGAGCATTTAAATTATAGTTGATATATGTATTGTCTGAAATATGGGAGAAATGGTTAGAAAATTATACAAAGCATATTTATTCTATTCAACCACTCATAAACCCATATTATTGTAGTAGCTAGTAATTTTTATGTTGATAAATTAAGCACATATTTGAGTTACAGCTCTGTGAGAATATTACACAAATTTATATGAGGCAGGAAGCATTGTACCTAAGTACATAGTTTAATTCCTGATCTAAAGTTGGTTATAGCCTATTGGAGTAGATAGGAAAATACACAATTCCTATAGCATAAACTATAAATGGTTAAGCCCCACCAGAACTGGCTAAAGCATTGTGGAAGGTTAAGGGGAAGGAGAGGAGCTGGGCAATGTAAGTATACAACTGTGACCGACCCCATATGCCCAGTAATGTTCACGTTTGGTAGATACTCTCAGATCCCTAGTCTCATGCCCAGTGAAAGACCAAAGCCCTCTCAAAGGCTTCTGTTAACTTTCCGAGTGTGTGCAGCATTGGAGGGAAGGGAAGCACCGGTGCTTGCCTGATCACAGTCTCCTCCCTGTCTTGGCTTATAGGTCATTTCAAGGTCTGAAGTGTGCCGCCTCTGTTCCCTGTCCTGTCATCATCCTCCTTGATTTACACACGTGCCAACACACACACATAAACAGTACATTCAGCTTACAAACTGCATTTTTGCAACCCATTAGTGGCAATGGAATCCATTTGAGCATTGGAATGGGAGAGAAGAGAAGATGAAGCGTAGCTTTTGTTCCAGTCGTGTGCACATGGGTGTACATGTGACTGGGCACAATGCGAAACAGAAAGCCTCTGGTTCACAGGTGTGTCTGCTCCTCTTCCTTACCTGGTTTCTCTCAAGGCAAGTCCAGGTGCCCTGGTTTCTCACAATGAGCAGTTCATCTCCTGTGATGGCTAATTGTATGTCTCAAATTGGCCTGGCCGCAGTCCTGAACTGTTTGGTTAAATACTATTCTGCGTGTTTCTATGAAGGTTGATTTTTTTTGGATGAGATGAACATTTAGACAGGTGGACTTTTAATAAAGCAGATTACCCAGATGAGGTTACTTGAGTAGGCCTCATCCAGTCGGTTGTAGACCTCAAGAGAACAAAAGCTGCCCTCCCCTCAGCAACAAGGAATTCTACCAGCGTGCTGCCCTTGGACTTAAACTGCAGCTCTTGCAAATTGCCAGCCCGCCAGCCCTCCTCCTCCCCCACCAGATTTTGGATTTGGCAAATGTCCACAGTCAAGAGAACCAATTCTTTTAAACAAATCTTTCTATACAATAAGTATACACACACATCCTGTTGGTTGTGTAGAATTCTGGGGAATTTACACACTAATACATGTGTAGATACATCCACCAGTTTGGTTTCTCAGGCTGCTATCCATTTTCCTGATCCCAGAGTCTTCCCTTCTTCCCTACATGACCAATTGAAATATTTTGCCGGATAAAGATAGTTCCTCGTGAAAATTCTGGTTCCAGCTCCAGTTTGGAGTGGTGATTTAGTGTCAGCTTTCTGAGGGAGGTGGCATTGGAATGTGAAGTCAGCTTCAGTGTAGCTCATATTAGATGATGAGTCGGCCTGTGAGTACGTCAACAGTCTTAAACAAATAGGGTGTAAGTTGACGTCTCTCACCGGAAGACCAACGGTAGCATCCTCTCCTCAGGATTGATTTATCCTGTGGTTCCTGCTCTGCTTCTCTGCAACTTGTCACCCCTTTTCCCCTCCAGGAGCATCCAAAATTATGAGGTCTCACACTTGGGTGAAGTATGAAATTCCTTTATTTCATCCAAAAGCTTCTACTCTGAATCTCTGCCTGTGACCAAATGCTGAATGGCCAGCATTTGGATATGGTAAATCCCTTCACTTAAACATCTGTATTCGAATAGACCCATATTTCTGTCTCAATTTTTTTTTTTTTTTTTTTGAGACAGAGTCTCATTATGTTGTCAAGGCTAGAGTCCCATGGCCTAGCTCACAACAACCTCAAACTTTTGGGTTTAAGCAATCCTCCTGCCTTAGCCTCCCCACTAGCTGGGACTACAGGCAAGCGCAGCATGCCCAGCTAATTTTTTCTATTTTTTTTTTTTAAGTAGAGACAGGGTCTCAGGCTGGTCTGGAACTTCTGAGTTCAAGGGATCCTCCCACCTCAGCCTCCCAGAGTGCTAGGATTATAAGTGTGAGCTACCACGCCCTGCCTCTGTCTCAAATTTTGATGCCTGAGCACATGCTATTCCCTTGCCTAGACCATCTTTTTCTATGTGTCTACTTAGTGAATTCTGGTTTATTTTTTACCTCCCCTGTGAAATCTCCCCTGAATCCATCACCTCTGACTAGGAAGTGGTCAGCAATTTCCTATTAGGCCTTAAACACATTTCGAATATTGCATTTACAGGACTCTAAGAAGCAGGATACAAATCTGCTTTGCTAGATTACGAACTGTTTGTAAGAAGAAATTGTGCCTTATTCATCTTCCAGTCCACAGAGCCTGGCTCTTGGTAAGCACTAAAATAATTTTTGATTGCTACTTAAATGATCCAATTTAGGAACTGGATTTTTAGGAGAAGGGAAATAGTAACAGTAAAAGTGTACTTTTGAACTAGATCCAGAGATCTACAGGCTGAATTCTGGAACTTGAACTTTATTAATTAGGCAATAGGGACCGAGTGACCTTTTTATTTCTAAAAATGAATGTTCTAGTAAATTTTTTGAGAATTAAGTTATATTTTAGGTGTACTTGTGCACACAAATATTTTGTTTTTTAAAGAAGCATAATAAAATAATTAATAATTAAATTATTCACATGTCAAAAATATTATTATAAGTGTGAGTCTTATCAACTTGTACTGTTTCATTGGAATTTCCCTGTCTATATTCCTTATGGTAAAATATGTAATTATTTTATGCAAAAGTTTCTATTTGGATTCCCATTATCTCAATCCTTAAAGTTTTACCTCAATTAAAAAAAAAAATACATTTCTTTTCATTTCTTTGACTTTAATACTTCTGCATCTTTCAGATGAAAATCTTCAAGACAAATTCGCATTTGAAAAGCCCTGAATCGATACTATTCCTTACATATATTTCTATTTAGAAAGAGCTTTCATTTGATTATTCGATTATGGTTGAATTTTAAAACCAGAGCTTAAAGAATTTTGAAACTTGGAATAGCAGCTGGTATATAGAATTCACTGCAATCAGAAAATAAATCATTTTCTTCAAGTAAAAGAAAAATGTGTTGATGATAGCTCTTGCTGAGTAGGTAGAAATTAAATGAGAAATTTAATTTTCTAGTCAGAAATGTTTTTTTCAAGTTGTAGCATTCATGTGGCTTGATAGCTTGCCCCTGTGACAATAGTACTTACAGGGTGAAGAAGTTCAGAGCTTACCACGTACTTCCTCATAGCCAGGGCAAGTGTGAACAGGCTGCCTCCTCACACCATTAATTGATGTTTTCCTTCTTCTTCTAATGTTAATGTATCTTATTCTAACATTGTCATTTCCTATCTTTTGTAAAAGATTCTGTAATATTACAGAAGAAATACAAAATACAAAAGAAACTACATAAATAGGGCCTAAAATAACTTAACATTTCCTCCCCGCCCATCTTCTATACTAATGGGGCTGTCTGTATTCACAGATCTATGATGTATTTATTCACCAGTACACTGACTGTATCGTATAAAGTATTTATTTATATTTTGTGTATGCACAATGACAAGTTATTTTCCACCCCAACCTTGGGGAGCTACTACTTTGACGTTTTCTTATCCCTTATCTGGAGACTGTGATTTGTAGAATGCTTGTCACCCACGTGGGGGAAGGGGTTGGCATTTTCTACGGATTACTAAGTGGTAGAGGCGTACCTCTCTATTAAAACTTTTAAGACATCAAAGATGACAAAAGAAAACCTTTTGACTTCTTTTCACTGTTTAATCTCTTGGCAGTCTGTGTATGTAAAGACTATCACTGACACCAGCAATAAACTCCAGAAGTAGATAAAAGCACAAACAGCGAAACCAAAGTATTTGTGAAGTTCTATAAATTTGTTAACCAGAAGTTGCAGTTTTATCTTTACATATAGGTAAGTCTCAAGGTTAACTGCTCTATAAAGCTCCCCACAGGAACTGGTTTTTGGTATCTCTTCACTTCCTTCTCAACTATGAGTTTCCCGCTTCACATTTCTTAGAGGCCTTCTTTTGAATGTGTTTGGTGAGCGTTTTCTCTGCCTTAGATTTAGAAGGATGCCATTGACTTGTTGGCATCAGTTCACAAACATGACGTGTTTGAGGCAATGGCAAGAAGACTGAAGGTGGCCTCCATCATTTTGGTGATAAATGGTATGATGGTATTTTTTATTCCATAAAGAAAGGAAAAAAGGACTTTTTACCAGTATTGGAAATGGATTCTTTTCCAGGTGTGCCAAATAAAATATGTAGACTGCTGTAAATATGTTTATAAGATGGAGAGCTTATAAAAGAAACTTTTGATAAAATATACTGGTAGAGATAACAGCCTTAGTTTTTGTTACAGAAAGTGGAAGCCTGGTATTTAAAATGTCAGCATGGCTGGGTACAGTGGCTCATGCCTGTAATCTCAGCACTTTGGAGGCTGAGGTGAATAGATCGCTTGAGCCCAGGAGACCAGCGTGATCAAGAGCGAGACCACATTTCCACTAAAAATAGAAAAAAACTAGCTGGGCTGTGGTGGGTGTCTGTAGTCTGAGCTACTCAAGAGGTTGAGGTAACAGGATAGCTCAAACCTTGGAGTTTGAGGTTGCTGTGAGCTATGACGCCATAGTATTCTACCCAAGGTGACAGAGGGAGACTCTGTCTTGGAAAAAAAAAAAAAAAAAAGGAGTTAGCATGGTGGAAAGAGCATTTGCTTTAACCCAAGATGGAAGTGGTTTTAGATCTTGATTATTCGGTTTACTAGCAGAGTGATGCCTGCCAAGTTTCTTGCTGGAGGAGAGGTACCTTCCTTAACACGTGGGATAATATAATATGACCTTCCCGGAGTGTTTGAGGTGTGCACAGGATAATGCATACAAAGTGCCCAGAAGCGCACAGTGCAGAGCCTGGCATTGCGTCTTTTGTAAGAATTCTGCAATATTAGATACTGCATAGATAGGGCCTAAAACAATTTTACAGACTTTCATCCTTTTTCAGGACTTCAGAAAGGGCTTTGTTATCATTCCTGGCTCCTTATCTCGTAGAGAAAAGGAACATTACTCTGCAGGAGGCAACATGCAGGAGGATTAATTCCTGCCACCTTCTGACCCTCCATGTGTCCCCCTCAAGGGAGCAGGGGTAACTTGTCTGCCTCATGAACTTGAGTGAAGGAGTGAGCACATGATAGCTCAGTTCCTCATCTGCTTTCAGGTCACTCTGTCCTTAGGACTCCCTGATTCTCAATCATATCTAAGGCAAAGACCCTTTAATCACGGTCATTGCCTCCCCATCCAGCTCCTGGAAAGTGAAGGTGATATTTTTGCTTGTGAGCATGGACTTTAAGATGCGGGAACAAAGGAAGTCATTCCTCCTTAAGTATGAGACAGTACCTAGCTTAAGCAACACAGATTAGTAACTACTTTATTTGGGGGTCAGCTAAAAATATTCCCTCCAGCCCATTTCCCCAGTAAATATATTCCCTATTTGTGTACTTGGTGTTTGGAATTACACTTTGGACTTCATTTATTTGCCTATGGCTTCTTATCACTTACTATGGGAAATAGGCCTTGAAGGGCAAAAGTCACACCTTAGTATGAATATATCTACAAATATATTTTGAAGAGCAGGTTTGGATTAAGAGGAAGAGTAGAAATAATACAAAATATTGACCTGCTATTATTGTGCAGTTTGGGGGGGTAGTGGTTGTGGGTGGTTGTGGTGGTTGGGAGTTACAGAAGTGACACGGGGTAGAGGAAGAAGTTTGCAAAGGTACATAAAGGAGAGATAGGAATCCTGAAAATAATTTTTATCTGATTTAGAGTTTTTCTCTGAGAAATTCTGCCTGAGGAATAAATGGTATGTTACTCAACAAGGAGTGCATAACTGAGTAGGAGGAATTCTCAGAACACATAACTCCTGCCCAAGAGTCTCCTCACATCTACGACTTGGCTGGATGATTCCATCTAACATCCAGATGAAGAATGTTTATGGAAGAAATTTCCTACAACTTGCTTTATTAAAAGTAGATCTCTTATTTGAGGGTTCTGAGCAAATCAGACCTATTTCATTTTCCCCATTCAGTTTGCTCCTATGGAATTTTTTCTTTCTTCCTTTTTTTTTGAAGAACAAAGGGAAAGAATACTAGAAATGCAAAAGCATGACTTGGGAGTATTGTAGAGAACTCAGCTTTTCTCTATAAACTTCTGTTCTTTCCTCTCGGGACACTCAGTGTCCCTCTGGGGTGTGGTTAAGAACTGATCAAACCAACAGAACAGCAGAAGAATGAAAACTTTTTTAAAAAAACTGCTGATGACTTGCCAGGAATATTTATATTAGACATTTTGCAGATTTGATATGTATTTGAATAAATTCATTCACTGTCCTTCCTAAAGCATTCTGTCATTTGGGAAGACACGTTTTATCCTTATCTTTGAATAGAAAGGTAGGTATCATAATATTGAGGAGCTTGAATTCAGTAGGATGAATTTTCATAGTGTAGAAATTCTATAGAAAATGACGATTGTTTTTTAGGTATGGAAAGCATATATTTATTTGGCATACAAATTGCAGTCTCCTCAAATGTCTCTTTCTGTATTAAACAAACCCCCAATGCTACAGCTAAAAAGACCCCCCTCTTCTCTGCCCAGTTTCCTCAAGGACAATGATCCCATCTTTTTCATCTTCATATCCTTTTATGAGCACCTCACCCAAATCCTCGAGTGCAGAATGCACTACAAACAAAAGTCAGCATTTGGGGAGCATTTATCATTTACCTGGTCTATTATCCTTATGTTTATCTGCTCAACAATCCTGCTACTAATATTATTCCATTTTACAGATAAGAAAACTGATGTCCACAAAGTTAAACAAAAAAATTTTTTTTGAGACAGAGTCAGTCTGTTGCCCTGGGTAGAGTGCCATGGCATCTGTCTTAGCTCACGGAAACCTCAAACTCCTGGGTTAAAGTGATCCTCCTGCCTCAGCTTCCCCAGGAGCTGGGGCTATAGGTGTCTGCCATGACACTAGCTAATTTTTTTAGTAGAGATAGGTTCTCTTATTCAAGCTGGTTTGGAACTGAGCTCAAGCAATCTACTGGCCTTGGTGTCCCAGAGTGCTAGGATTACAGGCATGAGCCACTATACCAGGCCAAAGGTAAACATTTGTCAATGATTACATGACTAGGGCCAGGTGCAGTGGCTCAGGCCTATAATCCCAGCACTCTGGGAGACCAAGACAGGCAGATTGCTTTAGCTCAGGAGTTTGAGATCAGCCTGAGCAAGAGCAAGACCTGGTCTTTAAAAATAGCCGAGAATTGTGGTGGGCACCTGTACTCTGAGCTACTTGGGAGACTGAGGCAAGAGAATCTCTTGAACCCAAGAATTTGAGGTTGCTGTGAGCTATGAGGCCATGGCACTCAACTCCAGGATTTCTGAGTAAGAGTCTGTCTCAAAAAAAAAAAAAAAAGATTATGTGACTAGTAGGCAGCCCTAGAACTTAAACTTATATTTTAACTTCTATATGCTAATTAACCCATCAATTACAGGTGTTGTGTTGTACAAAAAAATAAAGAAAATACAGATACATACACACACACACATTTTTTTTCTACAGAAGGAAGCTCAGGATTCCACTAGGGTGATAAAACCAGGCTTGGTGACCATGGTTTACCAGCTGAGTTGGTCTTAAGTAAATAAATTGAGCTTGCTGATACTCTGGTTCTCTACCTCAAATATATGTATAATGCATGGTAACTAATTCACTGGAAGATAGATATTTTAAAGCCACAGTCCCTGAAGTTTTGAGTTCCACTTTACTCCCTTAACCCTGGCATATATACTTGCTACAGGAAGTTACCTCTCTGTGACTTTAATGAAAGTGGAGAGCACTATTTGGGGGTGTTGTTACTGTTGTTAATGTGTACCTAATGTAAATACCTGACTTTTTTAATTGGCAGATTTAACCAAGGGGCTAAAAGACCTGTATACTGAAAACTATAATACACTGATAAAAGAAATGGAAGAAAATATACAAACAAATGTAAAGATATTTTGCATTTATGAATTAGAAAAATTAATATTATGAGAATGTCTATACTTCCCAAAGTGATCTACAGATTCATTGCAATCCCTATCAAAATTCCAATGCCATTTTTTTAAGAAATGGAAAAAGAAAAAATCCTTAAATTCATATGGAATCTCAAAAGATCCCAAGCAGCCAAAAAAAAAATCCTGATTTTTAAATTTTCAATGCAAGAAGCTATTTCTTGTTTCAGGACAATAGATTTTTTTTTAAAAAAAAAGAAACTACTGAAATAAGTTAATACATATTTGGCAAAACTTCAGTTTAGATTGATTCCTGATTTTTACCAATGACCTTTTATTCTACATAAGAGTTGAATAAACCCTGGACTTTCCCAGATTAAAAATACACATAAACTTGGAAGTAGCCACCACAAAGTATCGCTGTGTAAACATGATAAAATGTAGAAGTAGATCATTTACATTCAATGAGTAACAAGGTATTTGCAGGAATTAGCTGTCCTTGACCAGCCTCGTTCTGTTCATACAGCTTGTGCTTTCACTTTATTGATGCCTATAAATAAACATTTCTTGTCTTCATGTGTCCTGGATCAGTATTCAGCACACAAAGGGCTATATTTTATAGCTGTGGGCTACAACTTAACCTCCAGGGAAATGGTGCAAGTTCTTTCCTCTTGCATAGCTCGGCATCTACTATGGAGGCCTCCATCCCAAGGATTTTCAATTAGAATCAATAACTTGTTGCCTGTGTGACAGTTATCCACAAATTAGCCCTCCGATCCTTCTGTTCCTTCTGTCCATCTTTGGGGGTGGGGCTTATTACTTTGGATAGCAGCCATTATTATGGAGAAAGAAGCAAAACTGATATTTGTAAGAGCAGAGGTTTTGTGAGTGGTGGGGAGGAAGTACATATGGAGACTGTATGGACACATATGGTTTTGCCTCTGGATAATCAGGAGTTAAATATAAAATGCAAAGGGTCTAAGGTGACCACTCATATTTTAAAAGGACTTAGATCAGCAAAGGTGGTTTTAAACTATTCCTACAAGAATAAATGAAATTTGGAAAACCTCTCGTAGCTTTTGGCTCCCACGCATGGAGTACTTATACTCTGTCTTACATAAAGTGCTACGTGTTTGATAAATACTACCTCATTTAAGCCTCATATATCCGTGTGAGGCTGACGTCACTACATGGATCTTAGAGGTAAAGACCCCGAGACGTAAAGTAGTCAAACAATTACCTAGAGACACACAGTGAGTAAGTGGCAGAGCTAAATTGTCTGCTCTCCTCCCCCAAGCCAGGCTCTAATCACACTGACAATAGATATAGTCATCATGGTAATCCAGTCTTAGTCAAGATCTATGTCCTCACTCCAGTGAAAAATGGCCCAATTTACACAACACACTGTCTTTATTTGGTAGTGAATCAATGGTGTTCACTAAGTTTACCTAGTTTTATCTCCCCCATTTTCCTAAATTGATAGCATTTTAAATTTTATTTAGGGGTATAAAATTAAAGGAATTCCTTTAGAAACAATTGCGAAAAATTACATAAGTTTTTTTTTGTTTTGTTTTCTAATTGAGACAGGGCTCACACAATGTTGCCCAGCTGGTCTTGAACTCCTGAGCTCAGGTGCACTCCCCACAATACCCAGTAAATATTTTTTCAGGATCTATTATATCTACCAGACAGGATGACAATCTCCAAGGACACAGAAGACACAATTTCTGCCATAATACATTTATTCAACAAATATTTACTGAGCACCCAATTTTAAAAACCGGTTGTGTTTCAACATAAGAAATAAAATATTCTATATAACCAACTCACTATGACTGAATGTAGAAGTAGATCTATAAGGAAGACAGTTTCAAAGAAACAAAGTGGAACACAGTATGAGAACTTCCCTGAATGCCACATATGTAGATGGCAGAGGAGTTGAGTACTTAAACTCAAACTTGGCCAACCAGGAAAACTTGTGGCAAGAGGTGACACCTGCACCAATTCAGAAAAGACAAATACAAATTAGTCATATGATCAAAGAGGTAAAGGAGGAAAAACAAATGAACAGTGTGTAAAAAGAGGTAGGAAGTGTTGGGATTTGGCAAAACAGCAGAAGTAATTCAGTATGGTTAGAGTATAGATCAAGGACCTCAAATTTGCAGAAAATTAGAATAACCCTGGAAGCTCTGAAAACTCTCTACTGCTCAGGTTGCATTTCTTATCTATTAATTCAGAATTCTCTAGAAGTGGGATGCTGACATCAGTGAATTATGAAGCTCTCTGGCTGATTTCAATGAGCAGCCAAGTTTCTCAAAAAGCAGTCTAGAGGCAGGTAGTGTCAGCATTAACTAATTCTTAACTAATAATTAACTAAGAATTAGTTAATGCTGAATTCACTTATTCACAGTATTGGAGGAAGTAGTAGAACTGACCCACTAAAATACAGATCACTGGACATGCCTCAGAGTTTCTGATTTATAGGTCTGGGTGGGACCTTAAGCATTTGCGTTTCTAATAAGTTTCCAAGTGATTCTGGTACTGATGCTGTAGGTCTGGAAGCCACACTTTGAGAACCACTGGTCAAGAGCAATGCTTCTCAAACTCAAACGTGTGGTATGATCATCTAAGGATCTTATTAAAATGCAGACTCGTTTAGAAGGTCTAGGGTGGGGCCTGAGCGTCTGTATCTCTAATTGATACCAGGTGATACCATGCTGCTGGTCCTCACTTTGAGTTCAAAAGGACAAATGAGGAGAGAAAAGGCTGGAATTATATCACGAAGAGCCTGATAATATTTAAAATTGTTTCAAAGCAGCTTAAAAAATGTACGGTAAGTCATGACATGTTCAGCATTGGTCAATTTCTTCCATCAATCCACTTTTCCTTCCATGGCATTGATTTTATTCTATTAAGATGGTAGGCAGGAGTAATCAAGGCTACATTCATTTTTGTCTACATTGCCATGAAAAGAGTGAGAACGCTCTTATTCATAAAACACAATTTCCTCTCTTCAATCCTAGATGGGCTCAGCTTAGTCATAGCATCCAGATCTCCACCAGTACATGTCACCAGGGGAATTGTCTCCGCATGGATTGCTCAGCCCTGGTTTCTCAAATCTGTTGTTGACAAGAGGGATAAAATCATCATGATTGGCAACTCTAAGCAGGATCCACCTCTGAAGCAAGGGTTAATTCCCCAAACCACTTTCCTGATGTACAACAAGAGAATAGGATTGGGAATGAATGGTGAGGAGTCTGAATACTTCCAGGAGTCATTGAAGGATTTGAGGTAAAAAGGTGGTACTATCAGAAGTGCCTTTGGAAAAAAAAACACTTGAGTATTGGGGTCAATAACCTATAGTGGAGCAAGAAAGACAGTAAGAAAGATACTGAATTTGTCGTGAGTTAATGGTGGCTTCATGACATTGAAAATGGAAGAATCTATAAGAGTAAGTGATTATTTCATGTGGGTTAGAGAAAGAGAGCACCTGAAGATCATTCATCCTATTTCTGGCTTCGATAAGGAAAACAAAATTGGAAGAAAGAGTTTATTCCAGCGGTAATGGTGAAAGGTGGGTGGTGC
Source organism: Loris lydekkerianus (assembly GCA_963574355.1). NCBI lineage: Eukaryota > Metazoa > Chordata > Mammalia > Primates > Lorisidae > Loris > Loris lydekkerianus. The sequence continues at coordinate 45,485 of CAUYPK010031969.1, read as the reverse complement.
ATCAAGGGGCTAAGCTTGGGTGGAAGGCAATGCGTTCAGTTTAAGCATGTCAAGTTTGAACTGTCCATCAGACTTCCAGGAGAAATGGTCGCCAAGTAGTTTGAATAAGTTGAATAGACCTGAACCTCAGTGAAAAGAACAAGGCTGGATATTTAGAATGGGGAGTCTCTGTTATAGATGGTGGCTAGAGTGTGAAAAGAGGTTAAGAAAGAGCTATGTGGAATCCCAGCATTCAGAGAGAGGTCAGAAGAAGGGACATTCATAAAAAAGACTGAGAAGGATCAAGGATAGTGTCAGGTTGACCACAGGAGAATGTGGTGTTGTGATGCTAGCAGAAGAGCTTCATGAAGGACACAGGAGCTTAGTGCAGAGAATGCTGTGGAGCACAATTAAAGACTGGAACATGTTCAGGGAATCCAGTGACCACAGCCTAACTGGACAATATCTGTTGAAGCTGATGGACTTAGGCTAGAGATTAGGAATGAATGATTTGAGGTGGTGGACTTAGCAGATCTAGACAATCCTTCCATGACAATCAGCTGCTGAAGACTATAACTAAATAGGAACAGGAGATTTCTTGTTATGTCTTACAAAAGAAAGAAATCACATTTATAGTAATCATCATACTGTCTCAGTGGTATTGAGAAGCTGGCTCATAACAGCTCGTGAGAGAAATCTGGGTCACCATATACATGTGTGTGTATACACAGAACCACACACATAAATCAGAAAAAAGTCAAGAGAGCAGAAGCATGTTTACTTATTAATGAAATAGTGGGAAGAGCTAGGAGATGGAAGTTATATGAGAGGATTAGCTGATGCATCCAGGTCCCCGATGAGAGAGCATCTAAGAACAGTTTTGGAGACTGGCACCAAAGCATAGATGGAGGACTTGGTCACCACAAGGTTTAGTTAAGCGAGAGGAGACCGTGTCTTACACCTGATGAGGTTAAAAGTCAAAACTAAGGATCTGCCTTTGTTCAGCCATTCCTTTTCCAAGAGCCCTTCATGGAGCACCAGCAGGTGGGTTTGTAGTAGAGTGTGGGGATGTGAGGTTGAGACGATTCTGCCTGGGGTGGTCCATTTTGTCAGGGAAAGGAAGGTAAATCCTTCACTGAGAGATGGGGAGGAGAGACAACAGTGTTTCTAGAACTCAAATTGTTTTTAATTAATTTTATTGTTTTTTGATTTACTTGATTCACCCCTTAAAAGTGTTTTCATTTTTAAATTAACCTTCTGTTTTTCATTTTTTTGCAAGTCCAGAGCCAAGTTTGTTTTGTTTTGTTTTGTTTGTTACTTGAGCAGATGGCATTTTGTAAACTATTGAGGGGATAATCATTTGCAAAGGAATCCATTTCTCTCTGTGTCACAACATCAGACGCACAGATGCATCTTTGAATAATGCTGCTCAACCAGACTCCGTAGTTCCTTATACAATGTCTTCACAGTTACCCGTGGACATGAACAAATTTATCTTTGAAATACTATTGGCATTTTCAGCTTTATTGACATTTTAAATGCAACCAAAGCAATTGAGCATAAGTCAGAGTCAAGATGAGAAAATGCATTTCCTGATTCAAAACTGAGGCCATGCTTCTTTTTCCCAAGGGCAGACAAAGATTTGAGCTCTCTGAATAGGCCAGCCAGCAGCATATGGATAGAATATATTAAACAAAAGATCCAATAACGTGACTGCAGTTTCTGAAGGCTGCAAAAAGAGCAATTGAGCTAATTTTGGCATCAGCTACTTTATAAGAAAAGAAACTATGAGAAAAGAGAGATCCAAAAATGTTCTTTCACTAGAGACCTATTACCAATCGCACAGAGTTTTTGAAGTTGCTCTTACACTCTACACCTGCAGCATTGTGTGAGATAATTATTTTATTCTTTGCTCATTAGAACAAACAGACCTCCCAGAGAGTACTGTGCAATCTTATTTTTTTTAATGGATTTATGGACTCAAAGTATTGAATACCAAATTTTCTGTGGGTTACTGGAAAGGCACAGAGGGATTCTAGAACAGACTGGTTGTCAGAGTCCAGGCGCCTTGTATCCAAGGAAATAGACTTAATTTAATCCAGGTGACTGGCTATTCAACAAAATCTTTTCTTAATTAGTGGTACCTTGACCTCTACTTGTGGAGTCTCTTTCAGGATCTACATTTCTTGCAACTAACTAGTCTTATTTTCCCACACAACTTCCCACAGTTTAACTGTCATAGAAAAATCTATTTTTAAAAAATCCTGACTTCCTTCCATTTTAAGTCTATCCAAATGGCCAAGAAGAGGTAACTGTTCTCTTCACTGGTTTTGGGAAGATAATTTTTACCTCAAAATGAAAATTATGAAATTGCCTAAATGGCAATTTTTGGATTATGAGAATCTCAGCAGCAGCAGCACAGTAGTGACAAATCTTCAAATAAGGAAATATCTTCCATATCAAGGGTGGAAGGCAGAATTCTAAGATGGTCTCCAAGATTCTCTACCCCTGGCACATGCACATTATCCCAGTTGTTCAAGTGAACAATAATCTAGGTACAACTGTGAAAGAATTTCCACATATAATTCAAGTCCATAATCAGTTGACTTTAAATTAAAGAGATTATCCTGGCTTGGTCTGACCTTGCAAGGTAAACCCTTAAAAGATGTCATAGAGATTCTTGTATTAACTTTGCAGAAGCAAGCTGTCACATTGTGAAGAGGGCCACATGGCAGGGGAAAATGCTGAATGCCTTAGACATCAGACAGGCCTGTCTGATGTTGATTTCAAACCAGAGAGACCCTCTCTGAGTAGGGGACCGAGTCAAACCATCCCAGACTCCTGACCCACAGATATGGTGAAATAAGAAATTTGTGCTGGTACCTGGATTTTGTTATGTAGCCATAGAAAACTCATATGTTAAAAGAGTGCTGATCTAGCTTCTTAACTTGAGGGTAGGATATTAACTTTTTCCATAGTATTTTAGTTCTTAGAGTTCCTGGAGCCAGCCTCACTTATGGAACACCCTTTTTAGGGAGAGGAATTTCCAGTAGTCATCCACATGGTCCTGTGAAATGCCCAGTGAGAGAAATGGTAGAGAAGATAACCTGAGATAGACTTCTCAACTTTTTTTATACCCTGATGCGCAGGGGGAATGAGGTTCACCATTAAGATACTCTCCCATGACAGTATCCAGGTTCAATTTCCACTTACAGGCCATACCCACACCCCTTTCTCTCCCTGATTAACAAAGAAAATGATTGGGAGCAACATTATAATCCTAATGATCTTGAACCTACTCTGATTTGTTTTTTAAAAAACAATGTTTTTCAATTTTTGAGACTCTAGCTGTTAATGCACTGTGACTTTACAACTAATGTTTCTTCATCAAAGCTGAAAGCTGCTTTTGCTTCTTCTTTTATATATTCAGTGAGGATTGAGAATTTTTGTGTAAAGGACTATAGTACATACTATAAAGTGGCTTCCTACATTTGCTACCCCCAAATATTCCTACTAATTGGATCAAGAAAACCTGTGATCACCAAGTCCTTTGCCACCTATATAGCACTTACTACACCTTTCTTACCTTTCTAGGCATTCCTTGTTCTATCAAAATTCAACTGGGGGCAACTTGAGGCTGTAAGCTTCTTGGGGTTCTCTAATTCGTCACTAGAACATACATAGTACTTGGTAAGTACAGTTTTGAATGAATGAGTGTTCAGTGGCTAATGGAAAGTGTCTTTTCAGCAGGTTAGTCTGTTCAGATTTCTTAACAAGGAAGAAGGCTAATTATCTTCATACTTTTCTGTGGACCTGGAGTTGTACATGGAAGGAGTAAGGATAGCAGAGTAATATCAGAGCACAGGGCTGCAATTAGGATTGGCCTAAGTATGGTAATGTTTGCCTGTCCCTAGACAGCAAAACTGGGTTCCTAGGAAAAGCCACCAGGAAAAGACACCAGGAAGTAGAGGAGCATGTTCTCCCCAGGCTTGTGCCTAGCATTTAAAGTTGACTGAGGATCTGGAAGGAACACTGCCCACAGTCTGGGTTAGAGGACGTGACAGCTGGCCAGAAGAAACATGGGTTTAGTGGACATGAACAGTGGCTAGAAGTAGCATGGTTCCACAATTCCCTTGATAGTTGATTTCCCCAATGAGCCACTGAGGCTCTGTTCAAGTCAGGGTGTTTGGAACTGGGAGAAATCTTAAGAAAGTAAATTTTTTTTTAGGTGAGGATCATGTATCCTCAAGCCCCATTTTTGTCTGCAAATGACACTGGAGCCAAGCCTTGGAGCCTGAGCTGTGACTTAACCCGCGTCCCCTGCAGATCCATCAGGGGTATCTAGAAAAGGGGGTATGGCTCACAAGGGAGTGGAGGAGAAGGGCTGGGGTACAGTGTACTCAGCTTGGTGAGGATAGGACCAGAGTGACCAAGGCCAGATTATAGGGAAGTGGCCTGAGTAAAGTGCAGTGGTGAGATCCAGTTGCAGAGAAGAAGATGGCCCAGGCCAAAGTGATGTAGCAGAAACTAGGGAAGGGACATGGCAGATGAGAGAAGGAACCAGGCTGAGTAAATAAGCAATGGCTATGGCAGGAGGTGGGTGATCATGGAAGAGTACAGGAATGAGCTAAGAAAGTGACCTTGGGGGAAGAAGAATGGCAGGCATAGTGGGGTAGTGGGAGGGTAGCACAGTGGGTAGGAACACAGTGAGGGGAGGGGTCCAGGGGCCTGGCCTCTATGAAAGGGGCATGGTTTTTCAGAGGGTGGTTATGATAGAGCATAGAGAGCTCATCCCTATCCCCAGGGGCATGTGTACACAGCTGACATCACAGGACCTAGTCTGGCCACAAGAGTGCATGTGGTAGGGGGTGGCCCAGGGAACAAAAGCATTTCTGTCCAAGCAGTGGTGGTAAGGACAAGGCAGAATGTAGAATATTGGTAGGGAGGGGATAGAGATAGGGATGTAGCCTGGCTGGGAAAAGTGTGATTTATTTGGGGTTGGGGGAGAGGCTTGCCTTAGAAAGAAGGTATAAGGCCCTGAAGACGCACAGGGGCACAGTGGAACAGTGGTCAGAGAAAAGAGGCGTGGGTGGCTTTGAGAGATTGTGGCCCAGACCAGCATAGAGGCTAAGTAATAAGGCTTAAGATCTGGATCCTGCAAGAGGGACCAGGAAAAGAGCAAAGGGCTATTTCCTTGTCTTCAAAAAAATTCATTCCACAAGTCGTCTACAATTCTTTGTTCTCACCCACAGTTCTGAGACCTCTCCCCAAAGTCATGCTCTCTCCCAAAGTTCCATGTTTGTCTTACAATTCTTAGAGATGTATGAAGTACATGGGGGAAGGGGGAGGGTAGGGCCATTGATAACCAGTGCATAGCTCCAGCAGGAAAGACCTTGTGGAGCAAGATGGGCCTGGTCAGGAAGAACGGAGGTGGTATTGCCACAGAGAAGGGGGCAGGACTCAGCCAGACGGTGGGGAGTCAGAGGCTGGTAGAAGACCACAGGGTAAGTTCTCTATCTCTCTTATAATGCCTTCTTTTCCACAATTCCCTATCTCACAATGTGTTCTCACCCACAGTTGTCTTTTTTCCTCCCACAATTTTCTGTGTGCTAGCACAGTTCTGTAGATTCTCTCCCAGTTCTCCATGCTGCTTCACAGTTCTGTTTCTTCCCACAATCCTCTGTGCTCTCCCACAATTCTCAATTCTCTCCCAGTGTCTCTTTCTTTCCCACAATTCCCTGTCTCTTCCATAATTCTTTGTTTTCTTCCATAACTGTATGTCTCCCACTTTTCTATGACCACTTACTATGAGTTATAGCCCTAAGTGGAAGGCCTCGCTTTGGAAATGCATGGAAGAGTGGCTCTAGAACAATGCTTTTCAATCTTTTTTTAATGGTGCACTTGAAACTATAGTTACACCTCCACGGCACACTTAAATTATGTTGATTTTTAAAAGTTAAAAAAAAAAATTTACTTACGGTGCTTTGAACTTCTTTTGAAAATAACTTAATGAGTGGTCTTTAAAATTTTTCACAGGACATCTAAGACCCTCTCAGTGCACGCCAGTGTGCTGCAGCACACGGGTTGAAAGTCACTGCCCTAGAGTGTGAGGCAGGTTTGCAGCTTTTGTGTAGAATAGGCCCATGACAGTTGTGAAGAAGTGAAGGTGGCTTTACAAGTACAGAAACATCCAAAGCTGAAAGCTTCTAATTCAGGAATCCATCTTCCCTTTCTTCCTTCCTTTTTTTTTTTCTTTGCAATTTTTGGCCAGGGCTGGGTTTGAACCCACCACCTCTGGCATATGGGGCTGACGCCCTACTCCTTTGAGCCACAGGTGCCGCCCTCTTCCTTCCTTTTAATTGAGGAATAAATCAATCTTTCATTACATCCATCCAGGTATCCTGAGATCTATTCCTTTTGTTTTTGACTTGAAAAGCTACACATTTAAAACAGTAGGATCATTTCTATATTTAATGTAGTTAGGTAATGTAATGTAGCTAAGTTTTCAGTAGGATTGATGTGGTTCTTCAAATGGGCTATATGGGGACTGCTGAATTTATGGGAATGCTCTTGTTGAAGACAATCCTTCTTTTAACAAGTATTTATTGAATACACTCTGTGCAAGGCACTGGGCTAAGTTCTAGGGAGAAACTGATGAATAAGATACGTTCCTATCCTAGAAAGTACATTATAAAAAAGTGAATAATGAGATATATAGTAGCCATTTAATAAAATAGAAGCATGTTAAGGATGGCATGGATGTCCTAAATCAGCCTGGGAAGTTCAGGGATATCTGGTTGTCCTGAAGAAGCAGCATTAAGTGATAAGACTTGAGTAGGAGCAGACAACGGAGAAATGATAAAGGGAATTGGGAATGCGGTTAGTATGGCAGGAGAATGGGGAAAGCCTAGTAGTGAGTGGTAGAAAATGAGACTGCAGACAGGCCGAGAGGGTCTATAATCTTCCAGGTAATGGGGGGCCATTGAAAACATTTATGCAGGAGCTAGACACAATCGTGTATATTTTAATTATACAAAACTTATTCCTGAAGAAGTCTAGAAGATAGATAGGTGGGGTAAGACCGGACTGAGAAACTGGTGATAGGGTGAACTCAACAGTTTAATTAATTTAAGTGATGAAATCCTGAACAAAGGCAGTAGTGAATTATATGAGAAGAAGACATTTAGAAGGTTAAAGGTATATTTATTGTCCCCTCTATCAACTTTTAGAAAATAGCTTATCTTCCTGAAGTTGGAAAGGATGTGGATTTTAGAATCAGACAGTACTCAATTTAAATTTCAGATCCTCGTGTATTAGCTAAATAGAGAAAAGTCTTGTCTTTAGTTTTCTAAGCCATAATATAGGAATAATCATATCTAGCTCTTGAAGCTGTGAAAATGAGCAACATGTATAAATTTCTATGGACTAAATGTTTGTGTTTCCCCAAATTCATATGCTGAAATCCTCACCCCCAATTTGATGGTATTAGGACATATGAGGGTAAGGGGGAGCTAATCTCTCTTTCTACCTTGTGAGAATATAAGGACAAGTTGGAGATCTGCAACCAGGAAGAGGGACCATGCTGGCCCCCTGATCTCAGGCTTCCAGTCTCCAGAACTGTGAGAAATAAACTCTGTAAGCCCCTAAGTCGGCGATACTTTGTTAGAGCAGCCCAATAACTAAGGTAGCATAGTAACTGGAAATTTATGGTTGACCTATTTTTGTGTAACTCATGTATTTTATTTTTTATTTGTTTAGATTCCATGAAATTCAGGGTTTAAATGTAATACCAATCAACAGAAGTCATACAGACGTCATGACTGGCAAATATGCTGTCTCTTTTAATATTTCTATTATAATAATTTCATGAGTATTTAGTCCTTCATTGTGAGCAAACTCATATTCCTTTTGAGAAAAAGGTGAATAACATGGGGATAAATGGGTAGATGGGTGCATTGATGCCAATTAGTACAACCTCGATTATAAACTGACCACAAAATTAATAATTTAAAATAGCAACTCACTTTTAGCTCATGGTTCACTGCATCAGCAATTTCTGCTGAGCTGAATTCAGTCACCTGTGTTGCATGTGGTAGTGGCTGGACTCAGCGATGTGTTGTAGTCACCTGGCATCCAATGTCCCGCTCACACTTTTGTTGTCTGTTGATGGGAGCAAGGAAGAGAACTGAGCTCACCTCTGCTCTCTTCCATGGTGTTTGTGGCAGGTTTCCCATGAGCAGTAAAAAAGGGCTACTCACATTGTAGGCACTTTTCAACTCCCTTCATGATGTTTGCTACTGTGCCAACAGCCAAAGTGAGTAACTTGGCCAACTCCAGACCTAAATAGTGAAGAAAATTAACTGTCTCTGAGGAGCTGCAAAGTCATATTACAAAGGGATGAGAAGAATTTGCTTGTTTTGCAACCAACATCTTGGGTAGCTTAAGGTTCCCACATGGTGATTGTCTCGCAGTTCACGAGATGAGGTCTTCCTGGCTGTGATCCAATTCTGCAACTCAAACTTCCACTATTTGGGGATCTTCAACTTCCTGCAAAGTCCCCAGAGTCCATGTCTGGAGGTCTCCAAAGAGTAGCTTGTTGTTCTCAGATGCTTCGCATTTAAGGATATTTTCCTTTTGCACCACCCTTGTCTCCCCTCAGTGGATACCCTAGATCTGCTAGATGCCGCGCCCCGCCTGGGGATTTAATTCCCTTTCTAACACCAGCTCCTTTACCACTGATGCAGTGGAGTCCTTGATGCATTGTACCTTATAGCACCACTGGAAGAAAACCACTCTTCCCTTTCCACATTCCTCTTGGATGGGGAAATACTACAGGGTATCCCAAAAGTTGCTGTAAAGTTGCCATACAAAGAGGTAGCCAACACATGGGGAATATTTTGTAAAATTTTATAATGAATATTTTGTAAGTAAAGATACATTTAGCTGCAATTTTTTGTTTTCCCTATATACGGCAATTTTATGGGCAACTTTTGGGATGCCCTGCAGTATTGTTTCTGCTTCAATGTTTCACGGTGTTTTAGACAAACACTATCTTTTAGATTCTTCTTATAGCCTACTTTCTACTCACACTACTCAAGTCCATTGGCTATAGAATGAGAATTGTAAGGGAGACTGGATCAGAAGATGATCCCAAGTTTATAAATAACTCAATTCATCTTCACGTTGCCCCAACTAATGACTTAGGTTTCTCCACCTGACTCGTTTCTTTGTTAGAAGTCTTTCCCCCTATAGATTTCTCAAGATAACACCATTGACTCACCAATATAGTCAGACATGTCTGCATCCTAGGAAAGAAAGAGAAGGAGCTTTCAAATGAACTCCCTACTTCACTGGGTTAACCTATAATGCTACCAGTACTGTGATTCTTACTTCTGCTGATAGCTGACATCAAAGCCTGCCTACAACTTTATGAAATCAGTGCTATTATAGACCATAATTGTAAGATGGGAAATTGAGTCTTAGAAGAAAATTAAGAAAATTGCCCTGGGTCTCAAAGCAAGTATGTAGCACGGCTGGGATTTGAACACAGGCACCAAAGCTCATTCACTTAATGGCTTCACTAGATTCTGTCTCATACATGTAAATTCTTCCACTAGGTATATATTTCAGAGCTTTTACTTTAAAATTGAAGGATTATGAAGGCCATGCTGAGGAAAAAATATTTCTTTCTGCTAACAGATGAGAACTAAAACCAACTCCGGGGAAAGAAAGGAATGTTTCAAAGGAGAAATTTGTAGGTAGGTATTGTAAAACTAGTACCTGCCTGGCTTTAAGATACTATACTTTGAAATACAGTGTAGTATGATACTTTTTTGTTGAGACGGAATCCCACTATGTCACCCTCAGTAGAGTGCCAAGGCGTCACAGCTCACAGCAACCTCAAACTCTTGGGCTTAAGCAATTCTCTTGCCTCAGCCTCCCAAGGATCTGGGACTATAGGTGCCCACCACAACGCCCAGATATTTTTTGTTACAGTTGTCATTGTTGTTTAGCCAGCCGGGGCTGGGTTCGAACCCTCAGTGTATGTGGCTGGTGCTGTAACCACTTTGTTACAGGCACCGAGCCAATACTTTTAATTGATTATTGATCTACTGTGTGTAGACATAGACCTGCGGGCCTTGCCATAAAAAGACAGAAGAAAAGGAATGACTTAGGACATTTCAAATTTCAAGGGTGTCAACCTGTATGATAAAAAGATCGTGCGACATGGATTCAGATTATACTGCATCTAAAAACTGATTTTTCTATTACCTGCTATAGTTTTGAGCATTTATTTAAACTTCAATTTTGTCTACTAGAAGATGAGAGTTTTATGACCTTCTTCATAAGGCTGTTGGTAAGCTAATGCATGCGAAGCGTTTTAGCCCGGTACTTCAACCAGAATGCGCTCTACTCAAGAAACTACAGCTGTTATTATAAACATTAAACTTCTCTAAATGAAGTGGAAAAAATAAGTAATTATTCTATTACCAAATACAACTCAAAATTTCCAGACAATAAACACTGCTGTCTTTCAACATCATTTCTGGGATGGTCACTGTGTTCCCAGGCTGTTTCCCTTTTTGTCTTTTTCTGCATCCTCACTGCACTCATCCGTGGGCTAGTTACTATGTGCTCTAAGATCAATACAGGTATCTTTTTCTTTTCTTCCTTTTCTTCAAATACTATCCCCTAAGATCTTCTTTTGGTGGTAACATTTATACTGGTACTTGAATTTCAACCGGTAGAGAATGCAAAAAATATCTGAACGTCTGTAATATTTGCAGAGACTGGTGAGCTTCTCAGGTTGTCTGGAACACAATATATTACTAGGAAGGATTACAGTAAAGGTTATTAGAGGCAAAGTGACAAAGGACCCTGAATCCCACTGTAAAAAAATGCAGATTTTACCAGATTTTACTGCAGGCAGTGGAAGCTTTGAAGGTCTCTGCAGAGGGAGCTGACTTGACAGATGTATATATTAGGAAGGTAACTTTGCCATTAATGTAAAAATTAGATAAGAATGAATACTGAATTCAAGTCAACAGAGACTGGAAGTGGGGAGATCATTTAGTATCAGGGTAATAGTCCTGGCAAGCTATGGATGTGACCAAGGCAGAACAGTGAGGCTGGAGAAGACAGCACACCTCCAGAAGACATTCATCAGGTTGGATACACATTTGTCAAACATTTATAAAACATCTACTTTGAAGCCAAAGATATTTTAGATATTAGAGACTGAAGTGGACTTAATTCTGTACTCAGGATAGACTTTAGGTAGTAATGAATGTGCTAGAGCAACAGTGCCCAAACATTTTTTGGCACCAGGGACCAGTTTCATGGAAGGGGTGTTGGACAGGTGAAGATGGGACAAGAGGCAGAGCTCAGGTGGTGACGCCGTGCAGCCTGGTTCCTAATAGGCCAAGGTCCAATAGCGGTTTGTGGCCTGGAAGTTGGGAACCACAGTGTTGCAGGATAATACAGTTGGGAAGGGCGAATGGGAGCACAGCCATGGAGCAGAGCCACTCTCTTGGGGAGGGTGCTCAGAGTGCATGTCTCTAATGTAATATCCCCCCAACCTTGGGGACATGGAAGGGGGACTTTCCAGGAAGAGATGGTAGGTGACAAGTCAGAAGCTTCTATGTGAATTCCTGAATGAGCAAAATGGTCACAGTCAAGAACAGGGAGCAGGAAGGTGAAAGCACCAGGAGATAGGCTGGGAGGGGTGTCCAGAAGCTGTTTCTCAGAGGGCTTTGCATGTCATTTAAAGGATTTTTAAAAAATTTTACCCTGAGTATGATGGAAACTATTTTGTATGTGTTTAATTCATTGATCACAACTAGCTTATTTAGGCATGTAACTTAAACCTTTTGAGCCTCAGCCTTAGTTCCCTCATCTTTAAAATGGGTATAAAATATTACATTTTATAAGACTATCTAAGCCATTAGGTGACTGTTGAATAGCACTTAGGTGTTGACTGGCTCTAGAGATTTACAAGACCCAGGAGTGACAGTTTCTGTTTCCGGCCTACACCACTAAATAGTGGAGACATTTTCTAGGAGGAAACCTAGGAAGAGAGCCATCCTGGTGAACAAGAGAGGGAGATAATGAGCTCATTGTGAATTCCAAGATGCTATGTGCCATCCAGGTGGAGATCTCTGGTCATGGCTGGTTCTGTGGGTGTGGACTCAGGAAAGAGGTTTTTCCTGGAGATGTAGAGAAGAGAAGGCAGAGAAGTGGGGTAGTCAGTACATTTTTACATTGGTTGCTTGTATGCATTCAAATCTCTTTCCTATTGTCACACAATTGTTGCTGTTGCCCTAAACTTGAAAGAGAGGTTCATTAAACTATAAAACAATTTTATATTCATCCTTCCCAATCCTCCTTTCCCTAATGCAAGCACCCACACATGCTTTTAAGAGTTTGCCTCTCCCTCCCAAGAGCCTTAAAATGTGTCCTGGTGGAGATCTGTCAGCAGACAAGTCCTAATGGACTTTGCCCTATTTTCCATAGCAACTTCCAAGTATGCTCATTAGGTTTTCATTTGTTTCTATTTTCCCTAATTCTCTCTGTATCTTCCTCCCCTATAAGTGTTCTCCAGAATCTATACGCTTCCTCCATCCTTCCATTTGCAATATTAGTGTCCCTCATTTTGATGGCCTTGCCTGGGTTTACTTGATTCTTGATCTTGTGAGTCACTGTCATTCAAATACACATCCATATGTGCTAAATGTTACTGCACAGTGATCTAACCTGCCAATGACACGAGGAGGTGGTGCCCAGGAAGGAGTTCCTTTCTGCACCTTTCCCAAGCAATGCTCTCAGAAGGGCTTGGGGGAGCAGGATACAGACAGCCTGGAGTTGGGGGCTCAGGGGGTCACTTTGTGTGTCCTGCACTCCTACTCCATGAGGGGAGAAGCCACACCTCCTGTGAAGATCTAACATTCCCACACTTCCATAGCTTCAAACCCTCTGCACCCCTTGGTGTACCTAACATAGGCATTCCCTTGCTTGAGCCACAGTAAGTATCCACAACACCTTTCTTATTTAGGTGGGTCCCACGATCTCCCCAAACTTCCATCCCTTGAAGTCACATGCCACATCCAGTCCCTAGACTTCAAGTATGGATTTATAATCAAGATCTGTTTCTACTGCCTTTCTTCTGTCTTTTTCTAAACCTTCACCTTCACCACAATTCCCTTGTGTCAGAAGACTGGTCGGGTTCCTCTTTCTCCCATTTGCCATTGATAAGAGCAGCTGAGGGTGTGGTGTGCAGACAGGTGGTGGCTGGCAGGAGGAATTCAGCTATGGGGTCAGACAACCCAGGAATCTGTTCTTCCACTGCAATTTCTGCTCCCAAATCATTTGCTTTCTCTTGTCTAAGTGCCTGGTATCAGGTTGAATACAGTCAACTAGTTGCCTCCTCTTAACCCCAACCTTAACCAGTTTCCTCCTCTCCAATTGGTTAAGTGCATCCTCCCTTGTTAGGCTAATTCTGTCAAAACCTCTGGGAAGCCTTTGACAGTAAATTCAATGTCCATTTCTTCCCATGGCCCAGATAGGATAGATGCTTCTGCCTGTGCATATATATATACACCCTCCACAGTGGCCCACTAATGTATTGTCATTGTCCGTGGACTTGTCTGCCTTCTCAGTGACATTGTGGTCCCCCAGAGGGCACCTCAGTTTCCTCAGCACTGCCCTCACTGTTGGGTTTGAGTAGATGCTGAATGAATGTTTTTTAAATGTGTGCATTTCTTCTTTATTATTTCATCATAGTGCTAAAATTAAATGAGATGTCATATAGTATATTAAAAATTTTACTCATAGATGACTTTTATTTGTTCTTTTCCCTCCCAACATCACTTCATAAAGGAATTCTCTATTATGTGAAATTTCTTATTCAGCCCCATCATAATATGACTATTTTTATTTCTTACAACCAGCATCACTGTATTTTCTCTTTTTTCTTGCACACTTCTGTACAAGATTGTGTGATTGTGCCTTTATGCTTACCTAATGTCTTAATTATCTGACTTCCCTGTAACCTGTGTCCTCAAGCAGTGGAGCAAGATATCTCAAAATCATTAAGCTTTTTCAAGCTACATATCTTCATCAGGAGATCTGGAGTCTCTGTGGGATTGCTCCCTCCTCTCACCCAACTTTATGGAACTAGCTGCCATGAAATCTTGTTGGGACTAGGTATGATTTAATTTTAAAAGTTGAGAACTACTCGGTACTATAGAAATATCTCTCAACTGTACTTTAGTTTTCTTTGTGATTATAAAGCCACAACTTTAAATTTGCTAAAGGTCCATCTTTCCTTGTTTTCTTTACCTCTATTACAAGTTCCTTTTCATTGGGAATAGTGGGAAGTCAACTGTAGTTTATCTAGGGTTCTATCTTCTTTTTTACCAGAATCTGGAGAAGGAGTGTTTGGGTCCTCTGACATTTTTCCTTCATTTATTCATTCAAGAAATACTTACTGAGCACCTACTCTTTGACAGGCAGTCTTCCAGGCCCTGGCATATAACAATAAACAAAAAGTTTGTGGTTTCACAAAACCATACATACTTTTATATATGTAAATATATAGGTACATGTTGTTAGGTGGTAGTAAGTGCCATGAAGAAAGAGAGCTCAGAGTGTATAGAGACAGGAAATCCTAGCTGGGGGCTGCTATTTCAGGTAAGGCAGGTTTTATAGGCCTCTCTCAGGTGGTGACATCTGAGTCATAGGAATAGTTGAAGACCTAGAGAATGTCAGGGTAGATATGTAGAGAGACAAGGGAAGAGAGGATAAGGCTGGGGCTTTCCATATAGAATAAGAGGTTCAGTAAGGAAGACCAAGAAGGTGACATCAGGGAGGTAGGAGGGAAGATGAAGATGTGAAGGACTAGAAAGTTGGTGAAGTGTCTCAAGAGGAAGGGAATCACACGGTGAAATTGATGGTGCTGGTAGTGCGAGATAAAGATTGATCATTGACTGGCTATTGAAAGTTATCTTCCCAGAGATACCAACTGTCCCCCTCTAGCCCATCCCCACAGGGTCCTGCCTTTTACACCAGCCCCAAGAGCCACATATGTGCTGCTGCTGGAGCCAAGCAACTTCTTCCAAGCCCTGTTGGGTATAGTGAGGCGGAGACAATAACCATAGCACTCAGGAGGAAGCCATTTCTAGAGTTCTGAGATGTCTCCTGGAGTAAATATGTAAAATGGAGCTCAAGTCTCTTCTATAGCTTTTCTGAAAATCATTATGAAGTCTGTCATTTCCCATGTTGCCTCATAAATGTAAGGGAATGATGCTCAAGGTCCTTTTCAGGGACCAATCAGCATCTAAATTCTTCTTTCCTTTCCAATTCTTTTCCTTCCCTTCAACTCAGCAAGTCTTTGTTTAGTAGACAGTAGAAGAAAAATGGGGCGAATTGAGGGAGCTGGAAACTTGTCATGTGCTCTTTCTGAGCCATGGTTTATACCCAGAATTCTATCAGCCTTCCTCAGGGCCTAGACTTTTACCAAAACCAGAACTTTCTTAGCTTTGTGCTAACAACTTTCCTTGATACAAGCAACCCAGCATAGTGGCTTCTTGAATACAGGCAAGGGTTGAAGGATAATAGAAAATACATGGAGTGAGTTTTAATTTTGTCCCTACTTCTCCATCTTTCTTTTTCTTCCATGGATATTCTTCATTTATCTTACTGACAGTTGGGAACATGTATTTTGACTCTGAGAAAAGGAAGTCATCTTAGCCCTCTCCTTTCTTCAACCCTCTTCCAAAGAGGAGAAAGTTTGATTTGGATCTGTCTGATGTCAAGGCACTGAGTGGAATGTATCTTCTAAGGGACAAGCACTACCAAACACATCCCCATGTTCCCTTCTCTTTGCTCCTTCCAGGTAAAGGCCAGGCCTGCTCACTCCCGGGAGGATTCGGGCTCTTGTGACCTTACTTGAGTTCTGGCTCTCTCTCCTTCAATGTCTTCTCTTCCTCTCATTTGGTGGCCAAGCCAAGACGTCTGCTCCTGCCCAGCCTAGGCAGCTTCAGCTTGGACACCAGTAGCAAGCATGTTCTGTTTTATTATTTTTTTTTTTTTTTTTTTTTTTTTTTTTGTCACTGTGATTTATTTTCTTTCTGATTTCTTTTTTCCCTGATGCTGGCAGAAAGGTGTGATTCTAGCCATTTCTTTGATGATGGGGTAGAACTGAGTTTTACCTGAGCTTTGGGAGGGAGCATAGTAAAGAAAACCAAATAGCTTTTATAGCCTGCTTTAAACCAAAGTTTTTTATTTATTAAAACTTTTTTATTGAAATACAATTCATGTAACAAAATTTACTATTTAAAAATGTACAATTCAGAGGCTTTTAGTATACACAGGGTGTCAAAAAAAAGTATATACTTTTTAAGTGCTGCTATCCATGTATTACTTTTTTGAAGTTGAATTGAATTATTGGTAGCAATGTGTAGGGTGATGTGTGCTCAAAAGATGGCAGCAATCAATCAGTGCTTGAGTTACCATGTGACAAACAGGACAATCAAGAAAAAAAGGTGAAAGCATGTTTATCTTTTGAGGAGCGCAAGACCATTTTGAAGTGGTATTGGAGATTCAAGAGCATCGTAGAAGTACAGCAACAATGGAAGTGTGAATGTGCAATAGAACCTCCAACACACCTAAACACTGCGTGCATTCATGATAAGTTTGAGATGCACTGTAGAATACTGAGTGCCAGGTTTATAGAAGTGACCACCAGTTCTTGAGGAAGGTGTTGGGAGCGAGACAATCTCCTAGCTGGCATGGAGATGTTTTGCAAACCAGAGACAAGCCCTCAAGCAAGTGTATGCGTTAATGAGATAAGATGCAAGCAGGTATTATACTTCAGACATTTGTGGTGCAACAGGGTGGGAGTTGAGCCCATGGGGAAAGACCAGTTAGCTATCAATTAAGCAGGTAGCTCTAGTACCTTGGGCCCCCACATCTATTGTAGAATGCTTTAATAAAAGGCTCCGACAGAGGTTACTTGGGGCTCTCCCTGGAATGTTGGGAAGCCCACCTCTTGCAGGCTTATACCTCAATCCGTGTCCCGGCTCTTTTTATTTGTGTGGTTATGGGGTGCCCATAGAGGACATCAATAATACACAGTACTGTGGGTGATGTGCACAAGAGAAGATCTGGGAGGCCTCTCACTGTTGCTCAAGCAGTTGTTTGCCAAAATCAGAATTGTGTAGACACTGATGGATACCACTTTGAGCACCTCTTGTAATTGCAGAAGTCAAACGTGACTTGTATTCATTTCAATATATAGTGAGTATTACCATTTTAGTACAGTTTTTTCCTTTCTTAAAATATATATACATTTTGGGGAGCATTCTCTGTAATCGTTATATTGTATAGCCATTGCTACTAATTTAAGAACATTTTCATCCCTCCAAAAAGAAACTCCTTACCTTTCAGCAGTCACTTCTCAATTCTCCCTTTCCCTAGTCCCTGGCAACAACCAATTTCCTGTTTTGTCTCTGGACATTTCATATAAGTGGCCATTTAGGTCTGGATTTTTCACTTAGCATAATATTTATACCTTACTAGTTTAGGGAACAGGAGTCTTCTTCATTGTTCTGTCCAGCTCATTAGAGGCCAGCACTGGAATTCACACCTAAAACTCAGTAGTATACCAGCACACGGTAATGTACCTTCCATTGCCTTACTGGCCATTGCAAACTTAGTCTGGTGAGAACATCCCTAGTGGCCAACTTCAGGGTTGATCCTATTTCCCAGCAGTGAGCCAGCCATCCTGGGCCACCAGCAGGAGCAGTGACAGTGCCATGTGGTCAGCTGTGCTTTCTGCGTGGTCATGGATACCAGTGAGAATCATAAACCAAATTCAAACGACTCTTGCTAGAGCTAAGAGAACCCTTCCCAGGTATTTGGGGTATGAAAGGGCAAAAATTGTGGATTCTGCATGGTAGCTGAGGAGACTTGTTACCCCACATTTTGGAGACTCTAAAATAATTAGACACTGACTTGAAGTGTCTATTCAAGTGTATGCAAAGAGTATGGAAGTCAAAGAAAAGTTATTTATTACCATCAGAGTGATCTTTTTATACCCAAACTGGTGTTTTGGGGAAACACTGATCAGTTTCATAACATATACGAAAGGTTCCCTCTTATGCAGAGAGACTAAGCCTAAGTTTTTGAATACACAGGCTACTTTTTTGATTAATTCCAGCCAGGGACCTAATCAAGCTCCCCGAAAGATCACATAAAATAGCAGTAACTCAAATAACTGGGGAAGGCCAGTTATTTAACTCACTCAAGAGTTTCCCATTTAGCCTTAAGAGGCAGCACTGTTTCCTAAAATTTCCTCTTCTCTTCTCTTCCTCCCACCATTCCAAGAGGCAGCATCTAATTGAAAAAACAGTCCACGAAAGTTAAGTAGCTATACTAGGTACCAGATGGTGGACTTGGACAAGTGAACTAATTAATATCCCTGAACCTCAATGTCCTCCTGTGTAAAATGAAGTATATAATACAATTTCCAAGGTATTTGGGGACATGAGACTGGATTAGGGTCTATAGAATGAGTAGCAAATTGCCCTGCATGCTAGATAGTCTGTAGCCATGGTCTACTCTCTCACTGCTGTGGATAGGCCCCAGGAAAGGGCCACCCTGGCTGGTGTTGAAAGGCAAGTCCCCAGGAGAGCCTCAGGGAAAGCCGGTGGCAGGCAGCTCTGTTGGCACACTCCTCTTTGGGAACTCTGTGAGCTGTTGCCTTTGACCATGCTCCAGCTGCTGCTGCTTACCCTGCCTCTTTTAGATCAGATTGAATAGTCACGTGTGCCATTTAGTGTCTGATGTACTCCACCAGGTAAAGTAGGTAAGCTCTCCCCTGAAGCATTCACATTCCCAGTGCCCTGAAGCATTCACACCTCTCTTCTCCCATTGCTGGGATGCTCTGATCAGGCGGGTCTCAGCCTGCATCCTTACTCCTGATTCCCCACCCGTGACCCTTCCTACACGAACCGGGGAAGACAGGACAGGATGCCAATCTGACTTCTTATGCATTCTTCCCTTCTCCCTCTCCCCCTATATCCTGCCTCAAATTATTTCTTTCTTCCATTTCCTAAGTTCCCTTTTAAGGTTGATGAGAGGGAAAATAAATCTCAAGGAACAATGGATACCATTGTCTAAGTATTTCCAGAAATGACTTATTGGTATTAAGTCCGCCAAACTGAAGATAATCACAGTTTTTGGCACTCACTGGAGTTTATATAGGCAACACTAAACAATTTCATCCTTGCATGAGAGACAGTCCAAAGATAATTCTTAAGGGAAGATCTGACTTCAGTGTTAGACATCCTATGACCCATCTCCTGAGGACTCCTGACCTCAGTGTCAGGCTTCATGTTCGTCTGAATGAGGAGTCAGGTCAGCTGTGTAGACTTGTTCACAAGTGCCCTTCCTTGTATAGCTGAGAACCAAAATATAAGGGAGTCTACCTCCAGCCATGAGCTTAGCAAGGAACTGGTTTTGTGGAGTAGTTAGAAGCCCAGCTCTGGCACCAGGCTCCTGAGATTTGAAGCACTAGCTTATTGACTGTGGGAAAATTTAATAAAAGTGTGCTTTCATAATATATAAAATAGATGGTATAATGTCTGCGATCTCACAAGTTGGTGTGAGACTTATGCATTACAATCAAGGCCTGGAGCACAGGAAGGTACTGAAAAGATTAGCCTTGACTATTGTTGTTGTTAATGTAATTATAATTTTCTCAGCTGAAGCTTAAGAAATTAACTTGAAACTGAGAGAAGTAACAGGATATGCATGTAAAGAAGATGTGACAGTGGTTCTCAAATTTTAGTGTACGTCACGGTCACCTGGAGGGGTTAAGCACACAGATTGCAGGACCCCAACCCCAGAGTCAGTAATCTAGGGCTGGGAAGGAGAATTTGCATTTCTAACCAGATCCCAGCTGATGCTGATGTGGCTGGTTTGTGGGTTATACTTAGGATCACTCATTTATATTTCTCTTCTAAAACAGGAGTTTGGATTTTTTTTTTTTTTTTATCAACAGTTAATAGAAAACATGAATACATTTCTATAACTTTTTTCTGAGAAAGCAGGGTCGGGATGTTGCTCACCTATTTTCAATGCCCTATAGATGGAATGTGTACGTTGGCTCGATTCTTCTCAGTCAACAAATTTATAAATTGAGCATCTGTAATGTGCCAGGCACTGAGCTAGGTGCTGGAAATACAGCAGTGAACCAGAAGGACACGTCCCTATCTTCCTGGAGCAAAGGGCCCAGTAGGGTGATAGGCATTAAGCAAATAACTGCATGAAGGCAAAATTACAGACTTCATTCTTGAATGAGTTCTGTGATATTTAGTACAAATATTATTGCCCCTGTGTAGAGCTAAGGAAAAAGGTAAACTATCAGATAATTTTAAGACGAACAGCACTCTTGGAAATCACCTTTCTGAAATTCAATGCAAATGAAGTTAAAGGACTTCCTCAAAGTCACAGGAGTAACTGGCACCAAAGCTGAATTTGGATTCTTATTTGAATTTCCTCTTCATACTGTCTGAAAACTGAAAATATGGCCTTGGTGTGCTATATGTAACATAACCAGCTATGTTAGTAAGAGAACAATGACAACAAGGGAGCTAGCAGGCAACATAAATAGACTTTCTGCCATTGTGTGATAATTGCAACTTCATTTCTACTTCCTTGGTGGCCTAGAAGTCAGCCATTATTCTTTTATTATATTATTTCGTGAATGTTTCTCTCTCTGAATTTTGGACTACCTTGTCAAAAGCACACTTGACCCTGTCTCATGGAGTTTGACTAGAAGTCATTTGTTTCTAAAATTAAAAAACTTCATTTAAAAGAGTCCATAATTCTGAAAACAAGCTACTTTTAAATTTTTCATAAGAATTTAAATTTGATTCTTTTATAAAACACTTCTCAACTAGGCACTCATTGACCTTGTCAAAGTTTTTTCTCAGTTCTAATAACAAGGAAAATGAGAAGTTCATAGAAGGTAAATGAGAGATGCTGCAGCTGATAAGAATTCATTAAAAGTGAGTGATAATCCTATATTTATATAAGGTCACAAATTTTAGAGAACTAAACTTTTGAATTACATCAGACATAGACTTTATATGACTTTTTAGCTACAGAAATGAGACATTAGCATCAATTAAATAATTCTGAACCTGGGTACAAATCTTATTTTTGAATCTTATTTAGACTCTTATTTAGACTCTTTGGTGCCAGCCAATCTTATTTAGAATCTTATTTTTACATAACATAAATAGGTGAGAGGGAGCAGTAAATCATGGTGCCCCACATTACTTACCATGAATATATGATCACAGAGTTTCAAAGGCACCAGAACTAGATAATAATCTTCCCCAAAATCAGATAAAGTAGCACTTCTTAGAACCAGAAGAGATCATGGAACATTTCTTTACTTACCTTTTGTTATATACATGAAAAAACCAAATCCCTGAGAGGAAATGACTTGCCCATGAACACAAGAGAAAACTCCCAGTCTCCCTGCCTGCTTTTCTCTGAATAAGGCGGTGGCATAATGTTTTTAAAGTTTTGTTGTATTCCATTTCTTACACTCCACGAATGCCCCTTTCACCAAGGCAAGGAGTTTCTTGTACACAGTGTCAAGGGAGAGAAGAAATTGCAAAGTCAAAAAAGTTTATTCCTGGCTTTTGTGTTTCCTAAGCCTAGATTCTGGAATGAGACAAAAGATTTGTGACAATGCCTAATGATGTAAGAGCAAGACTTCCTACCCTAGGCTACATAAAAATTATCCAAGGATGAGAAAGAAGTTCAAAAGGTAGATACTAAACTCAGACATTGCTGGATGTCTGAGAAGGGCAACTGTGACCTATTTCTTAGCCAACTGCCTAGAGAAAGAGGGAGCCACAGAACCCCGAAGGTGGTTGGAAGGTTCATGAGCAAAGTGGATCTGGGTCCCCTCCCAGAAGACGGAGGGCATCTCCAGCATTCCCAGAAGCAGAGGCAGCACTGGGCAGACAGACCCCAGACAGCCTCACCACCTTCTCAAGCCGAGTCCTCAACACAGAAACAATGGAAAGATCCTATGCACCCAATGGGGTTGGACCCAGCACAAGAATGAAGGAGCCAGCAGAGGTTGAAGCTGGGAATGCTGCAGCAATGACCTACAAGGATCACTGTAGGTCTCATAGGTATGGATGTCATCCCTCCTTCCAGCCCTTGCCCATGTCAAACACTGTGTCAGCCACCCTAAATTTAAACCTCACCCTGAGGAAAAGAAGGAGTAGGAGAAAGTGGGAGTAAGAGACCACACTGTATGGAGTAAGATCACATTTCCTACCATGTGGCCAAATGGGAAATGAAAATAAATACTAAGTTCCGTTACAATAAAACAGAAAAAATCTCTTGCACAAAAGAGTTTGTGGGCGATTTATTTTTATTTTTTTTTGCCTACAACTAATATTATTGCTTATTTGGCTTGACTGTAGTTTTCCCAAATGACAAAATAGTTGCTTTTCTAAGTTCAACTTAAAAAATAATAGTTTAGTTCAATTAGTTGGCATGTAAAATGGTCTTTAAAAACATTTTAAGAAATGTGGCAATTCCTCTTTTAAATGAAAAACTGTTGTGAAGAACAATTTATATTTTTAAACACTTTAATGTAAAACTTGTGTTTGTATTAAATTTTGGATGTGAAGACCAACTCAGCCCCCATACATTCCCCTCTCACATCTTGTGTCAAGAAATTTCTAGGAACTCTACTGCAGTGAGGGTCTCTGAATAAGACCTCCCGGGTCCCGTTGGGACACATTCCCAGCCCACTGTCAGCAGAGTGCATTACTGTTTTCTTGTAATCCAAACTGTCCCTCTTACTTTGCAATCCTACTATTATTTACATATTTCCGATGTTGCCATATTTATTCCTGAAGTGAATGTGATTAATTAACTTTCAACTACCATTTACTCATGCCTCTGAGAGTTACCATTTGTGTCTTCTCTTTTTCAAAAATGTGCTAGGGAGCTGGCTCCCTTTTAATGTGTGAGAGGTGTCAGGAAACAGCATCCCCTACGGGTAAGGCAGAGGCCTGGGAGTCTCTCCAGGCTTTGTCACCTACTGGCTTAGTGACTTCAGGCAAATCACTTAACTTCTGTTTGCCTCAGTTTCCACATCTAGAGAATGATGATATTAATGATAGTTCCTACCTCTTAGAGTTGGGAGGATTAAATGTAATCTATGTAAAATGCTTAGCACAGTTTCTGGCAAATGACTAGTATTCCAGAAATGTCGACCGTTACATTATATGACCTGGAACAAGGAATTTGCCACATCTGCCCCTTCCCAGATAATTTTCTCCCCTCATTCGGTGCTATTCCTTAAATGCTTATTGAATAGTTTACAAATGAAGCATTTGCCATTTGCTTTCAGTTTTTAGTTCAATAAACCTTAATTAAACCTGTATCATGCACCAGACAGACACCTGTGGTAGTGAAACAACAAAATGGATATACATAGTCTGTGTTCTTCATAGGAGAAACTTGGTAATTTCGCATAAATGTGCATATTTAATACAAAGGACACTGGAGAGTCATTCAAGGCTTCCTAGAGGAGGCAACCACTGATATGAGTCCTGAATCATGTGTAAGAGTCAGTCAGGTCTGGAATGGTGGACAGGCCTTTCCAGACAGTGGAAGAACCTAGAGCACAGGGAAGAACAATATGAAATCCACTATGTGAGGAGTGGGGAGGGAGGAATCAGTAACATTTGTGGAGATGAGGGTAAGAGGGCACACAGAAGCAGCATACCTTATGTATAAACACAGTAGAACCTCTGTGAGTTGACCATCTAGGGGACTGTAACAGATTGGTCAACATATGGAGGTGATCAGTATGGTCAATATATTGGTCAACATAAGGAAGTAGGCTACTGTACTGATTTCTATATGTGATGCATGTCTGGTCTATTAAAATTAGGTCAACTTAAGGAGGTGGTCAATGTACAGAGATGGTCAACTACAGAGGTTCTACTGTAGTTAAAAGCTATAAATCAAGTTACCGACTGCTACATAAAACACATTTTATCTTTCCACCTTGAAAAATATACCTTTATAATGTCCTGGAAGGCTGGGCTATGATGTGGAATTCTAAAATTTGTTGGAATTCCAGCCTACAAATGGGATGGTCAGGCTGGGAGAGGCGGCTCACGCTAGCACTTTGGAGGCCAAGGTGGGAGGATCACTTGAGGGCAGAAGTTCAAGACTAGCCTGAGAAAGCAAGACCCCATCTCTACTAAAAATAGAAAATTAGCCAGATGTGGTGGCGGGTGCCTGTAGTCTCAGCTTCTTGGGAGGCTGAGGCAGGAAGGTTGCTTGAGCCCAGGAGTTTGAGGTTGCTGTGAGCTAGGCTGAAACAATGGCAGTATAGCCTGGGTGACAGAACAAGATGAAGAAAGAAAGAAAGGAAAAGGAAGGAAGGGAGGGAGGGAGGGAGGAAGGGAGGGAGGGGAATAAAATGTGGTAAAGATGATTCAGCGTTTAGCCCATAGCCCTTTGTTACGGGCCGAAAGTTTGTATTCCTCCAAATATAATGGTATCTGGAGATGGGGCCTCTGGGAGGTAATTAGGTCGCCCTCATGTTGGGATTAATGTCCTTACCTTACTTTTCTGCCCCTCACCCCACCATGTGAGAAATAAATAAAGCTCTCAACAGAGAGCTGGATCTGCAGTGCCTTGATTTTGGATTTCCCAGCTTCCAGAACCATGATAAATAATCTGTTATTTAAGTCATCCAGCCTATGGCATTCTGTTATAGTACTGCAAACAGACCCCCATCTTCCTTTTTTCTTGCCCCTGGCTCCACAGTGCACCTCCTTCTCCTTAGCAAATCTACTAACATTTGCCCCGTGGCCAGCCTACCTCAGACTTCCCAGAGGCCTGGTCTTCCCTTCAGTGTGTAAACCAGGGAGGAGAACCATGCAAGTCCTGAAAAGGGCTTTGGGCTATTCATTCTTGGAATTTGGGATGCCAGACATCTGTAGCTTTTCCACGAGGAGAAACCTTGTGCTCTATAGAAGTCACACAGACTTAGTTAAACAGACTTCTTACCTGTGAGAAAGACCAGGGAGCACCAGAACTGGGTACTTGAAGGATCAAAGCTCAGGACAGATCTCTGGCACACCTGCATCTAAGAGTGGTACTGAAGCAAAGTTAGACTTCTCCATCATGACAGCATGAGGAATAAGGAGCAGAGACTGGGGTAAAAGCCTGGAAGGGTAGAGAGGAGCCAAGCCATGGATGTCCTTGCATTACAGATGGCACTGAACTTGAATCTCTTGGTTATACAGAAACAATAAAGACTGTGTGCAAAGAAATTTCTGATTACACTTTTAAAAAAATGTAAGAGAGACTTGATAATCTCACATTTTGAAGGACAGATGAAGGGTCAGAAGTCAAAACAAAACAGTGGTAGAGGGACCAGTTTTGGAGCAGTCCCAAGTGAGATTTGAAGTGGAATTCTGTAAAAAATAAAAAGATGGAATCAATATATACTTTGGGGTAAAACAGATAGAAATTGCTAATTGGAGATGGGAGTAGGACACTAAAGAATGGGAGACAGGGAGGAATAGGGGATGACTCCCAGGTTTGGAGTTAGTGGCTGTGTATTAGTTTTTTATTGCTGTCATAAGAAATTACCACAAACTTGACAGCTTAAAACAACACTCATTTATTCCCATTTGTTATCTCACAGCTCATCGCCTCTGGGTCCCCAGCTTAGAATCTCACAAAGTAGAAATCAAGGTGTTAGCAGGGCTCCATTCCCTTCTGGAAGATCTGGAGATGATGCTGCTTTTTAAGCTCATTCAAGTTGTGGCTTCAATCCAATTATTTGAGATTGTAGCACTAAGGTGCCCAATTCTTTGCTGGCTGGCAACTGGGGTACATCTTTGCTCCTTGAGGCTGTGCACTTTCCTTCTCATGCTATCTGTGCAGACCTCTTCCAGCGACTGCAGGTCAAGTTCCTCCTACACTTCGCATCTCTCCAACTTCCCTTTGTGTTGCTTTTCTCTGCTGCATCTTTTCTCTTCTGTAATCAGAAGAGAATGTTTTCTGCTTTTAAGCACACATGCAGCTTGATTGAGTCATCCAGGATAACCTCCCTACCTCAAGGTACTTAACCTTAATTAGAGCTGCAAAATTCCTTTTGCTTGTAACACAATATTTTCACAGCTTTCAAGGACTGGGATGTGGACCTATTCAGGGGGGCCATTCTGCCTATCACAGGTTGTAAAAAGCTTCTGAAATTACTTACCCTAACCAGCCTGCTCAGTCCATAGATGCCCCCTTTTCTAAGGTGAATGAGCTGGTTTGGTGGCAGATGTTGGGTGAGATTCTGCCTTTCTGGCTGCTGGCTCACATCATCCGTAACCACACTCCCTGGCAGTCTTTCTTTCTCTCTCCCTCAACCCCATTCAATTGCTTTCTATCAAATTACCCTGTTTATTTCTTTCATTGAATACGTGGAACCCTAAATTAACTCCAGTAGTTTACTTATCTGTTGAGTGTGTACCCTCACAACTATTTAAGCTCTGATAAAGCTACAAGTCTAAATTGAGGATTTTTGACTGATTTGTTTGTTTGCCGGTGAATCTCTAGTCCTGTGAATGAATGATGATGATAAGATTTGGCTTGAATATGTGACTCTTCAGAAAAAGAAGCAACACTACAATTCAAAGTTTCCCAGTCTCCGTGTTCAAAGGCTGTTCAGTTATCCATTGATTCTTTTGCCAAATATTTGATTTCAAATATGCATTTGCCGTGCATCAACTCAAACAATATTGGCCTCTAAATTATTTGAGATCAACTGTAGTTGGATTTTCCCCTCGTCTGTGTGGAGTGTATTAAATTGTAAAGTAGCCCATTTTAACCTTCTAGAGTAACACATCTTCCATGAGTGTATTATTACTAAAATAAATCAGCAACATTAAGGGCATAATTTTGTTTTTATATTTAACATCTTAATGAGTGTTACCTGGCCCAGTTGGACATTTGCATATGTTTATATTTTTTACAATGTTTTCTCATAAATTTTACCTTTACTTAAACCTCACTTGTCACGTGGAGTTGGAAATAACTCAAGAGCTCATCTTCTCCATCCTCTCCCTTAAATCATAAGTATATAACAAAAATCCATAAAGTTAGCTGAGTAGCTATTTCTTAACTAGTCTCCAAAAATAAGACTGAAAGCTCTGAGTTTCAGAACTGTTGAAGCAAGTGTATTTTTCCTAAGGATTACACATTCCTCTTCACCTTAGTATTTAAATTGCATTAATTAATTATCCTCCCATATTTATCGTGATGAACAGAGAATAACATAAAAAATAACTTATGGCCTTTATTCTTCTTTGCTCTTCCGTGGTAGGTGTTACTATAAAGTTAGATTTGACTCGCCAGGATATCTTTCTTTAGTGCCACACTGACTATACATTCTTCCAAGTTACATCTTGTTTATGGGACCTCAAAGTGAACACAGCATTTTATCGAAGCCCTGATTAAGGATGTATTCCTAACAGGTGGATGCCTTCTCCTACCTGTATACTGTATTCCTTGAGAAACATGAGCATTTCCGATCTCTTACTTTTCCTGGTCTCTACAGTGGATTATAAACTGGAAGTGCCACCTGAAAGGAGTTCTATGTGCATTTATGGTGGGAGTTAATTTAAAATAAACCCCAGAAGCATTAAAACAATCAGCACAGTTTTTCAATATCTTCTCAAATATCTGATCTTAATGATTCAGTTTTTCCTTGCTTAGGGTCAATTTTTAAATCTCAAATTAAAAAAAACAACTCAGGTTTTCTACCTTGGGCATGCAATATTCTACTTCCCTTTTAATGGATGTGAACATATACGCCGAAATTCATTTTAGTACAAGTATGTGCAGAGCTTTCTATGGGGGTGGGGGGGATCTCATTTATGAGGAGCTGCCGGGGTTCAGCATGCCTGGGATGTTAACACTAGAGTTTGCTGGTGGCGGTCGTTGGAATCTCCCCGGTCTCAATGGAGTTTTACATGTTCTACTGCTCTAAGAGGTGTTTCACAAGCAGAGTTTAGTTTCCATTTTTAAAAATTAGCTGTTTTTTAAAAAAACAGTTTCAGGCTTATCTGGGCCACAGTTTCTGCAGGCCTTTCTTTTCCTTCTTTTAGCTCCAAATTTTCTTCTTGCAGCATCTTGCTCTATAGAGGTGCCCTGCTGCTCTGTGCTTTGAAGGACAGCACTAAAAAACAAACAGTGCCAGGCTTGCCATTAGTGAACTATGAAAATAGTTCATGAATCAATGTCATTGTAACCTGATTTAGGAATGATGTGCAGAGGAAAAGAGAGATGGGTTTCACAACACACATCTACACCCGTAAGACTCTATCCCTATTTCTATTGTTCCCGCTCTCTGATGTCCCCGTAAGGGTAGATTGTGACCATAATATAAACAAATGTAAATTGCGATTTATTCTCCATCTAATATGTAATTAATTCAGACTTTATTAGATTTCTTCACATCTTTTTTAAAAAACATGTTGATATGACTTCTTTAAGCTTCGTGTTGATCCTGTGAGTGGCAAATTGCATTGGCTATCATTATATAATTATGATATTTGACCCCAAATATAAGGAAATCTGTGAGTTTTCACCTTTACTATGTAAATATTCTGGGTTATCCATACTCTACTTCAACAGACATTCCTAATTCAAAATACATTCAAAAGAGTACATTAATTCTTTTCCTAAATCCTTACATTTTCTGTAGAGTAGGATCTCATTTATGAAAATTTTCCTACATTTTGAACACTGTTGAAAGGTTACTCCTTGGAAATTTTACTTTTGTCCAATACTTACAGGTCATCACAGCTTATGCCAACACTGACTTTATTTTTATGCATCTTTGGGGCTGTGTGCCCAGATTTGGAGTGGTGTTTGTTATTGAAAATACCCCTTAGGGAAATCTAATATATAGTTTATTTGTAAATATTATCCCCTTCAAAACCAGTTCTTTTTTTTTTTTAATTGGATAGATAAAACATATACCAGAAAATGCATATATATTCTTTTTATACCCACAATGGTCAATTTCCTTAATGCATAATAAATAAAGGTCCTTAAGCTCCCCAGAAATTTTTGTAAGGAAACAAGATGAATAAATACATATAGATACAAAATATTATAAAAATATCCATGAACCACAATTTAGCATTATCACTAATTGTACATCACTATTTCTCACTGCGGTACTTTTCCTTATATTTCATGGCTTTCTTATTCACGTCTTAGAGCAGTGGTTCTCAACCTTCCTAATGCCTTGACCTTTTAATACAGTTCCTGTGGGTCATGACCCGCAGCTTGAGAACTGCTATCTTAGAGAGTCTGGGGAATTCGATTAGATAGAGGAAGTCATTGAAAGATGGAGAATTGGGTAAATAGCAAAATACTTTCACTTTGTTGATAAAAAAGAATGGGACAATATACCTCTTTCTACATCAACTCATACTTAAATATTTTTATTCAAAAGATGGTAGGTTATTATTAGAAAGCAATAATAATAATAATGCCTGTATAGGGTCAGGTATCCTTTTTTGAAGAAGAAAATACATGGTGATATGTATCGTTTAAAAAGGAAAAATTATTTTAAGTAATTGATTTAAAACAAATCTCTGATTTATTTAGTCCTGTGGTCTTTAGCACCTGAGCTGTGAGCTCCCTTGTATGAATCTCAACAGATTTCTACACCTCCTAAGGCAGTTAGCAGGCCAACTAGCTATCACAAGATTCATAATCAAAAACCAAATAGGCATGATCCATGTTGGCAACAACATTATCTATGGGTGAAAAAGAACAGTGAGATTCTGGAGTATCAACATGCCTATTACTGGGCGTGTCCATCTGTCATGGGAATGTGGAGATCATGTTTGACTGTGGTTTTTTATTGAGGACATGCAAGGGTAAAAGATTACCACTGTGAGTGAAGAATGGGTCTCATGTGAAAGATAAGATTATTCTTCCTATCCATCACCGGGGAGAGATAGACCTCCAAATAGTACATATGGTCCAAGAAGGTGAAATCAGTTAATGAGAGAGGTCAGACTTTGGGGGATTTAGGAATCTATGTCTGTGTTCTCACTAATAGGAAATCCTCTACCTTTAATAACTATGGCCCTTAGGTCCTGGGTATATATAAACAGAGATTCTCCTGGGTTGCAGACTATCAGGTTATTTAGTTGACTGAATTGTACTTTTTTGCCTTCTAAGAATGGGGTATGAATGTCTTAGAAATCCATTTTTTTAAAAAAATTATTTTATTTTTATTTATTTCAACAGGTTTAGAGGGACTATATGGTTTTTTGTTATACAGATGAATTGTATAGTGTTGAACTTCTAAAGGGTCCCTCTTATCTTTCCCTACTCTCCCGATCTCCCCCACCTCACACAGCTGCACAGGTGAGCACACATGTTTTTGTAAAAAATAACCCTCCACTCTTTTCAGCAATTTCTGATTTACTGTCACCCATGGCAATTATAGCCTATATCCTGTAATAACCAGCAGGCAAGTGTGTTATCAGCTTGATAACAACATAACATTTACCAACCACTATTTGGTCTCAAAGATCTTTCTTATCTTTTCTCTTGGGAACTTTCAGAATCTTATTAAACAGAACACATGTCCTTGAACACTGGGAATAATTCTAGATAAATCAGCAGCTAAATATCCTTGCGCTAAGGGTATCTCCTGGATTCTGCCTCTCTCCTCATTTCTCACATGAGTAGATCAGATGAATATCAGAACTCTATTTCCCTTACATACCAAATAGCTAAAATATGAAGGCAAAACATTCTAAGAAAAGAGAGAGTGCAGCTTAACATTTTTCAAAAGGTAAGTATAGGCAGTATGGAAACTAGTTGTTCATGGTGTGGGATCTGAAGAACACAAAGAAATAAACCAATTCAGATCTTCCTGCTTAAGCAGCAGGCTACCAGAGTTCCTTTGGTTACAACAGAAGCTCACTTTGGCCAGCAAAGTGGCTATGCCTATATCCCCAGCACTTCGGGAGGCCAAGGCAGGAGGATTGCTCTCTTGAGCCCAGGAGTCGGAGGTTGCAGTGAGCTATGTTGACGCCACTGCACTCTAGTTGGGGCAATAGAGTGACACCCTGTCTCAAATAAACCAAAGCCAACAAACAACAACAAAAACTCACTTTGGCATTGCTCCAGAGTGTGGAAAGGATGTGTCAACCACCATGTAAAAGTGATTAGTCGGTCAGGAGAAGACCAGATAAGATGTCCTTTTCCTTCCTGGGGTCTTGTGCAGAAGAGATATAGCATACTTCTCAGCCAGGAAAGAGAATCCGTTATTATGAGGCTGATTTCTCTGGTTTCTATTCACGAGTCAGTGACTGGTTCTCACCCAAGCCTACACATTAGGTTTAAATGCCAAGTGAGAGGCTTCTTAAGCAACCAGGAGCTTGGGCCCCATGACAAGCCCTCACTGGCCTTGAATAGGCAGATTCTGAGCAGTTCTGGATTTTTCTCATTACTTTTATTTTCTAGCCAAGCATATTGAGAAAATGATTTGATTTCTAACCATCCTGCCTAAAATTGAGTGAGAATTCCTTCCTCTAGGTATTCTTCTGATTTAATTTAAACAGTGTATATCATGTGCCAACCATATACCTCAATACATGTTAGTTCCTGTTAGTTCCTGTTCCCTGCTCCACCTTCCCCATTGACTGAATGCAACAAGTGCTCTAAACACAGACTCCTCGTCTACAAATGGGGGTAATCATAGAAAGAACTTATATCAGCTTCATTTGGTGGTTGGAAGGATGCAACGAGGCTTACACGTAAAAGCAAATACCACAAGGCCTGACATGTTGGAGCACCCAGTTCTGTTAGCTAGTACACTTTCGACCATTGCCACAGCATCAATGGTAACAGCAGCTACCGTATAAAGGCACAACCATTCATTTAAAAATGAAATTGCCAGTAAGCAAAATTTAACAAGTTAAACTAATGATTATTGCTCTAGATGGCTTTAGCCTGTACCTGTTCAGGTACACTTTATTTCCTTGTCTCAGGAACTGGACCCAGCGCATGATACCTATTCACAGTAAACAAGAAACCCAATATCCCATCTTAGGAGTCCCCCAGTCCTTTTAATGCAAATTCACTCTGTACATAATAGAAGGAAAATGTCCCAGGGTGTGGGGATCAAGTTGTTTCTGATTTCTGCAGAAGCAGATTGTGCTCATTTTGACCTAAATTTCTCCTCAGTTGGGAATGATTTTGGCTCCAGATTTAAAGATTAAATGGAATTTAATTCATCCTGTGAATCTATGTGCCAGTATCTAAAGCAAAGAGCCTTAAAATTAGATCTTGAGTTAGATTTCAGGTAATTCTCTTAGAAAATAAATGTAAACATAGTCTGTCAAGCAGTTTCACCTAAAACTGCTAGGTGAAATATTTTTCTTCTTAATTCAATTCTATTAAATGGTGATGTTTAGAAACGTTCACATGATTATACTAATTTCCATAATATAATTGAAATGGAAACGATGAAAAATAAGCCATCTTGAATAAAGATGAAATCGAGAAGCTTCAACAACACTGAACTTAAGCATAACTACAAATGCAAAGTTGCCTGGCTTTGAAATAAAATATTATAGAAAAATGGAGAAAAGCCTACTTACTTTTGTTTTGAAATTGAAATACTAACCAGGCTTACTAGATGATTAACTCAACTCATTTAGTTTCATGTGTGCAAAGACAGTTTATATTTAGGCAGGCATCCTTACCGTAGGAAATCTTTTCCTTAAGTAAAGCAAAGTATGCTGGCCACACAATCATGAATGAACATCATTGCCAAGGGATAAACATCCCTCATGGGCAATGTTATTTAGGTAGCTGTACCGCCATGGGGACGTCAGAGTGAAGGACAGTGGGCATGTTGTGAGATCCTCATGTGAGGGAATGAACTTTGCCAACACTTCTGCAAAGGCAAACATTGAGCATTCTACTTGTACAGGTCAATCGTGGCCATAACAGAGCTTTATTCTTTTTGAAAGTCTAAAGGCCACTTCTATGTTTGAGTTCTTCCATACATCACTCAGTAATTTCAACATAAACTCTGCTTCCTCATGGAAACTTCTCCTCGGGTTACAAAGTATACGAAAACAAGAGGGAGGGAGCCAAGGGGGGAAATTCCATTCTGCAGTTGGTTCACTTGTATAATTTCAACAACCGTGACATTGATTGGGTTACTCCTATGGGAAAGTTACAGGAGATGGAATTATTGCCAGTGGTATAGGCTGACTTCCATATCTCTATTTCGGGAATAAATACTCTTTAAGAAATCCTTGAGGTGAATGATTAACACACACGCAGAGCCAAATAAGAAGTCTGAAGATTTGCAGACCTGGGCAGTGGAGCTGTGGCACTTCCTTCCCTTGGCTCAGGTCAAAGGCGGCAGCCCGTTGCCTTTAAGTCCTGCAATACACAACTTCCCCCCGGGAGCTCCAGAAGAACGAGGCAGCCTGCCTGTCTTAGGCTTTCTACCACTAATCTAAGCAGAAATAAGGCCTGCATTTATCTGTGATTTTTAAAATGGCAATTTTATTTCAGCTAAGAGTATATTTTTCAGCATATTTAACCCAAATGGGGTTAAGTTGGATATTAAAGTTGAAAAAGACCACATCTTTTATAATTTTACTGTGCCAGCTTCCTTTTGAGATGGTTTCTTTAACAAAATTTCAATCGTCTGAGCCTAGGGAAAAATCTCATTAGACACAATGATGCCAATTTAAAAGGAATATTTAGAATAAAATCACGTAATTTAGAGGGTCCCTTGTCGATTTGCACATAGCCATGACAATAAGCCATCCTCCCGTGTGGCGTGGAAGGAAACTGCATTCTGTGCTAAGCCTTCGAAGTCAGAGGGCTGAAGTTGGAACATTAGTTCTGTTACTCTCCGCGTGTGATCTTGGGTAAGTATTTAATCTCTTGTGGATCAGTTTCCGTATCTGTGAAGGGAAGACAGCAAAGCGCCTTCCACTTGGGATTATTGAGAGTATTAAGTGAATTGATATCTGTATTGCACTTACTGCAGTGTCTAGTATAGAGGAGGAGATAAATAAATATTAACTATTATTATTCAGAGTATTTGAAACAAGCCTATTGGGAAGAGAGTATTATTGAATGCCTGATAGGAGTATGAATATATTAGGGCAGCGCCTGTGGCTCAGTGGGTAGGGTGCCAGCCCCATATGCCAAAGGTGGCGGGTTCAAACCCAGGCCCGGCCAAATTGCAACAAAAAAATAGCTGAGCATTATGGTGGGCGCCTGTAGTCCCAGCTACTCGGGAGGCTGAGGCAAAAGAATCGCCTAAGCCCAAGAGCTGAAGGTTGCTGTGAACTGTGACACCACGGCACTCTACCGAGGCAGTGGCTCAGTATGTCGGTGCTCACTAAGCACAGCCACAGGCCCTTCAGTCACGGAATGTTTTTCACTGAGTTCACACACACCCCAGGATGGATACCCTGAAAATGACCTAAATTCCAAAGGCTCTTCATATTAAAGCTACTATTATTTTCTTTTTCTTTTTTTTTTTGGAGACAGAGTCTCAAGCTGTCACCCTGGGTGTGACACGCACACACACCTATGTCTCCAGTGATATTGCATGCACTGAGGACTCGGCAAGTCAGGACACATCTGCAGGATGACAGAGATGAGTCCTTTAGGGTTAAGTGAAGGAGCAAGGGACATCCTATGAAAAGATTCCTCCTAAGTGACAGAGAATGACCTGGGAATACAGGACTGAAGTTAGAGCAAGAAGAGATTGTGAGAACCACACCAGGACTGCCCCTTGGATGTTGGGACTAGCTCCTAAGGAGTTTTTTTTGCCAAAAGGTATGATTTGGCAGTCCAAATAAAAACAACAAAAATCCCAAATGAAGAAGTGGGAAGAATTCACTAAAATGTGCATGTATTGATAAGTGGCAGCAAAGAACTTTGCTGGGAGCTCTAGATGTTGGGGTCAGCCTTGCAGAGCAATCAGCGCCCTGTCCATGAGTAGTGTCATGACAGACACTTTAGGCAGCAATAGCTGTGAGGTAGTCCCAGCCCGTGGGCACTGGTGAGGGAGCCTTCTGAGGGCACTGGCAGCATAAATGATGTGGGTGGCAGTGGTGGCATCAAAGTATATCTCTGCAGGGACCTAGAGCAGGAGAGAAGGAAATAATGGTTATTATGTGGGGGGAAAAAAAGAGAAAAGAACAGAAAGGAAGACCAACTGACTGAGCACAGGTGAAGCTACCCTGGGGATTCAGAATTCTCGGTACTGATGGCTCCAATGGTCCCTAGAAGAAGTACTCCACCAGAGGCTGGACCAGCCCTGGAAAAGTGGTGCATGCTTTAGGGAAAATCAGGTTCACCTTTAGCATGGTCCCAGAGCCCTTTTTCTATCTCTTGGGCCCTGTTATTCACTGGCAGAGCATCTGGGAGTATCAGTTTCCTTACATTTGCCTAAGATGTTCATTCCTCTCAGGATCAGATTCTTCTAAAGCCCTGGAGAATAAATTGGGCACTTGGGAACAAAGAAGCCAGATGAATAATACTGGAAATATTATGAGCAAAGGAATAAAATTATCCTTTATCTTGATACTGCAGATCTGGCAGCCCATTCTGCCCAGCAGAAGTTTAGGCTCTGGAACCAGGTGGATCCACACTCGTGCTCACATTTCTGCAATGACACTTAGCAGCTTGGCAAGAGTGCTTTAACTCACTGAGTCTCTACTTCATCTTCTATGAAATGAGAAAAATAATTATCTGTCTTGCTGAGTAGGTGGCTGGGTAAAATAAGGTAATATATACAATTCAAAGAGCCTGGGCCAAAGTAGGAATTCAAACAGACTTAGATTCCTGGGTAGAACCGTTTTCTGGGGTGACACTCCATGCACAGAAATAGGATGATGATCCTCTTCCCTGGAAAATTATTCTCAAATAGAAGAAGGTGACAAGACTTCTTGGGTACCCCAGTGCTTCCAACTCATTAGGGCAGGAGGGAGAGATGGACCCAAGTGAACTCACATTGCTCAGTCTCCTTTAAGCATGTGCATCTGTCCTACTTCAGCCTGACTGGGCTGGGGCCTCCTTGGACTAGACCTGAACCCCTGTATCCTTCAAGAGCCTCCAGATCTCCTGCTCTGGCTATTGGCAAAAGATAGCTTTCTGCCGGCCCTTAACACAGTCATCTCATTTTAAAAATGACTCCCTTGAACAGATAATTACATAAAGGAAATGCCATAGTGACAGAGAAAGAGCTCACAGGAATACCAAAGAGATGTTCCAAACAGCAGGGCTGAGAGTAGGAAACACAGCAGGACAGAGCAGCCTCAGAGCTGATGCTGTGGCTTTCCTATAAGTCCACAAGGGACAACACAGCCCTTTTGAAGGAAGGGAGGTGTCTATGGTGGCGTGAGAAGCACTGTGAAGGGTAAAATTAGTTCAAGATCTAGTTCAGCAGATTGTCAACCTGTGTAAGCTCAGGCAGCCCTTAGCTATCTGAGCCTCAGTTTCCTAAACTGGGATTAATAAAAACCCCCAGCTAAGCAGAAGATTGCTGTAAGGATCCTGTGAAATGATGCTTGTTTTTCTGGGGAGAAAGAATTGTCTTTGCCACTGTTTGTAAAGAGAGATGGCTTCCTCCTCATCCTTGATAGACTCCTATTTCCACCAGATTTTTTTTTTAAATTTATTTTTATTTTTTGTTATTTTTTAAAATCTTTTTTTATTTGTTTTTCCACCAGATTTTTGGCACCAATACTCCAGTACACGTGGTAGACGTTTAAGAGCTAATTCCAGCTGTAACACAATTTTACAAAAGGCAAATACTTCAAATTTTAAAGATTCTCATAATGCTATACTAGGAACTTTTGTAGCCCTTACCCGAATGAGCTCCAATTATCCTGGGAAAGGAATAAAAGCATATATTTTTGCTTCCATTTTACATGTGGAAATAAAGCTGCATATATATATATATTTATTTATATAAATATTACATATTTATATATATACTTACTATTATTTATTTTTATTTATTTTATATATGTAAATATATATACAAAGATATATATATATAATAAATAAAAATAATAGTAAGTGATTTTTTCAAAGTCACAAATTGAACAGTAATTTTGTAAAAATAACTTTATTTAAAAATAAAAACTTAATATCAAAAACAAAGTCAAAAACAATTTATAAATAGAGCTTTACTTATAAAGTTCTCTCCTTCTTAATGATCTTCCCCATCTTGACTGCTCCTATCCTTGCCCCATTCACTACTTCATGCCTGATGTTTGAAAAATGCACAAAAACGCACTATTGGCAAACTCCCTCAAGGACTTCTGTTACATTGCAATCTCCACAAGAAAGAAAATGTTGTTCTCTACTATCTTTAAGCATTGGGTTAAAGGCAATGGCTGCCTTTGTTTCACACAATCTTTTCCAGGATACCTGTGTAGCAAAGAGCCTTAGAAGACAGAGGTGGCATCCCTCTCTTTCCAGTCGCGGTAGGTAAGTAGGCTTGTTGTCCATTGTAGAAGATCTGAGTTTTCTAAGCTCAAGATGCCTGTCCTGTTAACTGAATCAACTGCCTACACAAGCACAGTCATCACCTGGCCTTCAGCAGGTGATGAGGCTTAGAGAACTGATGCAGATGCTGATGTTCTGGCTACTGCTACTGCCAGTGAGTACTCAACTGTCCTTTGTCTCTGAGCCAGGAGTCTCCTGTCCTTTGCTAGCATTCATGAAATTATGTAGACTGACTTGTTAGCAGGCAGGTATGCTAACTATTCACATCCTTAATACTGTTCAACATTAGTGCCATTAGGGAAACACAAATTAAAATACAAAGAGCTACCACTACACATCTATTAGGATGACTAAAATAATTTTTTAAAACCCTGACAATGTCAAATTCTGTCAAGAATGCAAAGCAACTAGAACTGCAAAATGGCCACCTTGGAAAACAGTTCACAGTTTCTTATAGAGTTAAACACATAGTTACATGTGACATAGCAATCTCACTTCCATGTATTTAGCCTAAAGAAATAAAATCTTAGGGTAATACAAAAATCTATAAACAAATGATTATAATTTCTGCATTTATAATTGCCCCAAACTGTAAAAAACCTAAAAGTGCTTCAATGGCTGAATAGATAAGTGAGTTATGAAACATCTGTGCAATAGAATACTATATGGCTATATAAAGGATTGAACTATAGAAACACAGAAAAACTTGGATAAATCTCACAGACATTGTGCTAAGTGAATGAAGTGAGTCTCAAAAAGTTACATACAGTATGATTCCATTTATATGACCTTCTCCAAAAGACAAAACTATATATAGACAGAGAAGGATGATTCATAAGGGTTAAGATGCTGGGGAAACTGTGGCTATAAATGGACAGCATATGGGAATTTGAGGGGGCAGTGATAAATCTATTAGGTAAGTCACACAACTGCATCCAATAGTCAATTTCACTATATTTTACTAAGATATTTTAAAAAATAAAATTTAAAATTTTCCTGAAAATACTTACCAAGGGCGTCTATACACCATCTTACAAGTTTCTAAACAACATATAATTTTTTAAAAAATAATTGACATAGGGTGGCACCTGTGGCTCAAAGGAGTAGGGAACCGGCCCCATATGCCAGAGGTGGAGGGTTCAAACCCAGCCCCGGCCCAAAAATAAATAAATAAATAAATAAAATAAAATAAAATAAATAATTGACATATAGTAAAATGCACAGCTCTTAATTGCATAGGTCAACAAGTATTGAAGAACTAATGAAACGTTTGGCATGTAATTGCAGGCCTGTTTCTTTTGAGAAACTTATTTATTTTGTGGTCTCATCATGAATGTTATTATATTAATAGCAAATCTTAGTGATGCCATAAGATCAAATTTTCTTATAATGATAATATCTGTTTCTTTGTCCCACAGACTCTATCGTTTACTCAAGAATAAAAGGTAATAAATAAGTCTCAGTCAATCCATCTCACCTGCATGAATAATTGAAGGCAGTATTTTTTTGTTTAATGTATAAGACCCCACATTTTCGTTGTTTTTAATACTGTAAATATATTCGCATTAATTAATTTATAGAAAGTCTAGAAGTTCCCATTAAAACCTTATAAGCTCAGTGTTCAGCATAGATTGGAGATTGTAAAACCAACTGTAGTTAAGTAAAATGAAACGCAGAAAAATGCCTCTCCTAAAAATGTATGAAAAACCCTCAGACTTATTTCATCTTCTTTCTGTGTATCTATGACTGTCTCAAATATATTGGCAGAGCATTAAGGTTTTTAGCCAATACAGCTGTAGAAATATACAGAAGCTTTAGCACAGGTAACTTGCAGTATGACAATATCTAAAGCATGACCACAAAATCTAACTCAGTGGCCAAGAAAATCAGAAATAAAAGACCTGATTTCAGCCAGTTTCATAGGGATTTGTAGTCAGAGAAGAAAGCTAAGTAGCCTGGAATGACCGTAGACTGCATATAATACATTTTATTCAAAGACAGGAAGAATGAAGGAGGAACCTGTCAAAATGAGCAGGACTGTTTTACAATCCCTTAACATTTTAACCCTGAAGACATCTAGTGACAGGACCAAACCTGTTCTTTAACCAGTCAAGCAAGTGAAAAATATGATCGATATGAGAAAACCTAACCCTAACCACACTGGCCTTGAGAATGTGCTTCTTGGATAACAGGAAAGGCAGCTCTGTGATCAATGATTTAACACTTCCCCGTGTCTAGTTGAGCACTTCTTGAGATCCAATGTTAACTCCTTTCCCTACTACTCCTCTCCAGGTTCCAAATGGCCTGAAATATAATGAGTGTCTCAGAAATAGCCTCTGGCCCTCTGATTCAAGCAGCTGAGACAGAAATGATGTTTTAAAAAGAAAAGAAAAGGAATAGCTTCTGGCAGGCTTTCTAAAGGTGCTTCCTCTCCTTAGTCTGCTGGGAACATAATGGACCTTTTTTTGACTTTCCACTTTTAATTTATTATCAAAACAATATATCATACATATAAAATGGCAGAGCCTGGTTCAATCAGATTCAGTAGGCTATCTGCCCACTTCACATACGAGAGCCCCGGCCGTGGCTACTAGGTGGGGCTCACCTCACCTGCTCAGGCGTCTACTTTAATAAATACTGGAAAATGTTCCTTTCTTTCAGGACTTCACGAACAGATCTAAATCAGTTTGTTCAAATGAACCTACCTCTTCTATGGTATTAGTGTTGGGGCTAAGCAGTTAACATAAGCATTAGTATGTTTAAAACAAACACATCATATGTAAGGCTGTTCTTATTTTAACCCCTATGCCTCTCTACAAAGGAATTGGTGTCATAAGCACTCAAGAAGGAGTAGCTAAGGAAAAAGTCTTTGTTTTATACCTGTCCAGACCTTTATTTTCTGTCATCCTGGTTTTATGACATGCACTAATCATTTTCTGAGGAGTATATTGTTTCATTTACTATAATGATCCTTTATCAGAACTTCCCTCCTACTAGCCGAGGGCTGTCAGGCTCTTTGCAAACAGCAAAGGTTCAAATTTCAGATTCTCCACTCGCAAGCTGTGTGGCACTTGAAATCTCTGTGTCTCAGTTTCCTCACATATAAAATGGAGATGATAATATTTGCCATGCAGATTGATTGTGAGGATTAGATGAGTTGTCATATGACAGAGGTTAAAACAAAGCTGGCACAGAGTGGGCACGACTGCTACTTATTCACAACATTGTGAACCCCATAAAGCCTATTGATAAGGAGAGGTGGCTAACACGAAGCCACAGAGGAAAAAATACAAAGGCAAAAGGGTGTGAAATGGAACTCTAGGACTTGAGTTTTAATTCATGTGGGATTTCTTTTCTCTGTAGAAATTTCCCTGTGGGTAGAAAGATGTTTCTGAACTCCCCTACTTCGACACAGGCAAGTGACAGCCGGAGAGGGTCTCCTTCAGTTTGGTGTCTATAATGCCTAGAACAGGGCTGACAGATGCTCCATAGATGTTCTTAAACAAAAGTTGCTGACACTATGGGTGAGATGCTGGCTCTAGGGACAGTTATCCTGTTCTTAAGCCAAGTTCAAATTTCCTTCTGTAATCTGGATAATATTCAACTCGGTAGAAGAGATCAACCCAAAAGTTTGGAGCATATTTTTTGGACAGTCTTAAAAGAGGAAAGAGTCCATAGAAGTGGAATTCCAACAAGATGCCCAAATAAGAATGTCACAAAACCCAATCAACACAGGACCCAGCTTGAGAGGCTGTTGACATTCTGTGTAATTACTGCAAGTGCACCCTGGGTAGTCCACATTATTGTAAACTGCATTTCCAACACTGTGTGGCATTAAATTAAAAAAAAAAAAAAAAAAAAAAAAAAAAGCAGTGAAGTTATAGCTATTAGCAAAGCTGAATTCAAACTCCCAGAAAATGTCAAGATCATAATTGTACTTTATATAATGGTTTCCTAGGCTAATAAGATATGATCTAAAACCATTAGGTATGAGAAGGTAAACATTTTAAGAGCACTTTTTTTTTTTTTTGGCCAAAAGCCTCTTCATCTTTATTTGACAACTCTCACTTGGCCTTGAGGTAAAGCATTGCAGAGTCCTGAAATAACAGATATTGTTTGTGACAGAGGCAATGAGGCTCCGTTTGTGGGAGCATATTCAAAGATAACGCTTATGGAGCAAAGATGTCTATAAGACCACTCCCCCCTCCCCATTCTTGGCAGAGGGGGTGACCAGGCATGCTTTAAAGTTATTAGCACGTCACGTAGATTGCAATTCCAAAATGCTGGGAAACACCCATTACTCTGACAAGCTTCAGAACACATAAATCTATTTAACCTTATA
This sequence comes from Loris lydekkerianus, assembly GCA_963574355.1. Taxonomy (NCBI): domain Eukaryota; kingdom Metazoa; phylum Chordata; class Mammalia; order Primates; family Lorisidae; genus Loris; species Loris lydekkerianus. The sequence goes on along the minus strand of CAUYPK010031969.1, from coordinate 3,511 downwards.
AACGACTTAGATTCGTTCTCTCAAGGTCGGAATCTTGCCAACAGAAAGCCATATATTCATGTCTTTTTTTTCAACGAGCTTCTGCATTAAGACAGCAGATCCTTGAATCCCCGTGGCTGTTGGAAATTTTACAGAGTCCCTGCTCTCAGTCATTGCTGGAGTCCCCAGCAATCAAATAGATAGGTCAATGTTACCTTCTCCATGAGCGCCAAAGCCTTACCCTCTATTTCTGGCTCAACGTGTATGCTTTTTACCTTGGATTTTAAATAGATACTCTAGTTAGAAATGGCCAGTGGCTACAATTTGCAATTTGGTTCTGTTTGTAAACACAGTTTAGAAATCATTGTTGGGACATGTGGGCTTTGGCTCCAGTTTGTCTCAAGCTCCTGTGTATTCTGGCACTCAACCTAATGCTTCTTTATACCTTGGTTTCTCTGTTTGTGCAAGGGGAGAACGTTACCACTAAATGAAATTTGTATAGTGCTTCAGGACACCTGCACAAATTATGCTGTTTCTAACAGATATTAAGATGGTATTTGCTTAATCTGCTGCAAAGTCAGAATAATACTCTCTTTAATGCCGGTTGGGTAGTGTTTAATGCAGTGTGCTTGTTTCATTAAACATTAGCTCTTCAGGATTAGTTGTTATATGAAACGGCCTACTTTTGTCAAATACATTACGAAACCCGAGGTAAACAAAGCTAAACAAAGGACTTTGCTACAGGACTTCTCAGAGCCTTTAACATGCTAATAAGCATTATGAATCTCCTAGATGGATATGTTGTGCGGTATTTCCCAAACTTATTCAACCATAGCACTTTTTAGAGGAACTCTTCTTTGGGGGTTAGAGGAAAGCTTTTTGTGAAATGTTTGGCAGAAGAATAAGCACCATTAGTAAGACCAGTTCAAAAACCTTAAAGAGGAAGCACGTTGTTGAAAAACAGCTCTGTTCTTTGAATATTATAATAGGAGCTGCCTTGGCTGACCCACACTTAACTAACTTTGCTTTTCATTACTCTGCTTTTCATTACTCTGTAAAACATACTGGTTGAACCATATTAAATTGCTGGTTTTGTGGGTCAGGAAATGCTGAAATACCAGCACCTTCATGTATTTCTACCTAATACCAATGTCCCTGGTGGGTTAAACCCTTAGGGCTAGTAGGCTAAATTCTAAACAAAGTACCTGCAAATTTCCACCATTTGAATGGCACTCATCAGGATCAGTTGTATTTGCTTCCAGAAATTTGGTGACATTTGTTTTAGTTCTTAGAGCTACACAATTTAATCAGACATTATATAAACCCATACAATATAAATGTGAGTATGAGAAGAAAATTATTAATTGCATGAAAACAAAATTGAATGCTTGTGTCATTATGGTGAGATTTAAAAGCTGCCTTCAATCAGGTGTTGGTGACATGATCTAAAAAAATTGAAGGGGGAAATCTAAAAATTGTGGAAGTTGTCATCTGCATTGTAAATGATATTTAATTCTCACTGCACAATGAAGAAACTGCAACTGCAACTTAGGTTTATAATTTATAGAAATATTGTGAGTGTGGTTTTTAAAAGAAAGATTCAGAATTCCCATCAGAAGATCCCTGCTGAAAAAAATGATCTTGATCCTATGTTGAAAGAATGATGATAAAGAGAGATTATATCCAAATACTTCAATAATTGGTATGGTTTTGACATTGACCAATCAGAACAAAAGCTCATCCCATCAGAAAGGATCCTCAAATTTAAACAATTGTATGGCCATGTTAATGCATGCTGGCTGAACATCAGCTCTGCTGGCAAATGTTTTATATCAAAATGCAACTTTGTGATAGTTTACATCATTTTAAAATTATTTCTGTTTTAGATAAATGTTTTAATCATCTGACCAAATGCTATCCCATTTCTCAGAAGAAGGTGATCTTGAATTACTGCTACTACCAACAAGAGGGCCCAGTATAAAACTGTTTACAAAGTACTTTCCATGCATGTTATTCCCTTTAAAAAACAGGACTCAAGAGGGAGAGGGGTGGGGCCTTGGTGTGTGCCACACCTTCTAGGGGCAAGACATGATTGCAAGAGGGACTTTACCTAACAAATGCAATCAGTGTAACCTGGCTTATTGTACCCTCAATGAATCTCCAATAATAAAAAACAAACAAACAACAACAAAAAAAAACCAGGAACTGAAGAAAAGAAGGTTGATTTCTGTAAGCAAATATCCTGGAAGAATCTCCCATGAAGCTGCCACAAAAGGTGGAGATTAACAATCAGAACTTAATTACGTAAATTATTTCCTTATTAATCAATCATTTAATGAAAGTAAAAGTTCATGAAGAGGTAAGGAAAAAAGACAAAAAGACTTCCAATCTGGATTCCAGGTTTGGACAGAACAAACACTCAGAATATCTGCTTCCAGAAAGTAGTTTCTGACTACTTGTAAGTAGTTGGTTGGGGGGATTTGGTAGAAAATTAGGGGTGATTGTAGTGAGTACTCCGATTGATGTTTTTTACATTCTCATCTCTGTTAACCAATAGGGGCACACAGAAAACTCTCCACTGATGTCTCAGAAATACTACAAAACAGTTTAGAAATCAGAAGTAAATCCAGACACAAAAGAGAAAAATATGATAATAAACTCTGATTCTCAAATGACAAAAACATAGCAAGGTCTATCCACAGCTGTCAGTTTTTTAATTAGCTGGAAATAATATAGTTAAGAGTAATTTGAGTGTCCTTGGAGGCAGATAAAAGTAAACAATTGCGACATAATGATTTCATTAAATGAAAAATATTATAGTTATACCAAGGCTTTATTTTCCTTAAATTTCACTCCTTTGAAGTCAGTCGGCTCTTCTTTTGAGATATTAGTTACCATTAATCTGTGCCTTGAGGGAGTCTGGGAATTAGAAGCTGCCATTGCCACCTGAAGCGGTGCTGTAGGCGGAGAGCTTAGCTATGGCTTGGAATTACACTGAAGTTGCAACTCTGAATCAGCTGGTCTGTTGCTGGGATACCCAATTTTAAAAGCTTCCCATTCTTTATACAGCTAGCCCAACCTTTTTTGGCACCAAGGACTGGTTTCATGGAAGGCATTTTTTCCACTAATATGGAGAGAGTAGGAAGATGGGACAGGAGGTAATGCGGGCAAATGATGGGGAGCGGCTGTTAATACAGATGAAGTTTCACTCAGTTTCACTCTCTCACCTACTGTTTACCTCCTGCTGTGCAGCCCACTTCCTAACAGGCCACAGACCAAAACCGTTTGGGCACCAGGGACCAGTTTTATTGAAGACAGGTTTTTTTTTATTGTTTGTTTTGTTTTTATTATAGATAAAAATATGGACCATAGATGTGGCCTGACCCATTACCCTCCCTCCATCCAAACCTCCCCCCTCCCTTCCCCTTCCTTGGTCCTTTCCCCATAGTCTTGTAGTATAGTTGGGTTATAGCCTTCATGTGAAAGCTATAGTTTAGCTTCATAGTAGGGCTGAGTACATTGGATACTTTTT
>CAUYPK010031967.1:0-87697 GCA_963574355.1 Loris lydekkerianus | reverse complement strand
AAATGCAGCAGCCACTGGTAAATTTCAAAAATAAAAATATATACCCAAAACAATTACAATAATTGAGGAATCAGTAGGTTAAATGCTTTTCAGTATTTATTGCTAAAGAAAAACTGTAAACTAGCAACAACTTTAAAACTTTAAATAATGAAAAAAAAAAAAACCTTTAAATAAAGTGCAGAAAACCGTAGCTTAACAGGTAATCAAGCGAAATCACAATACCAAATCAAATAACCTGTATGACCCGAGTATAAGCCGCGTTCGGGTTTTTTGGCACGAAATTTGAGTATATACGGTACCTTTCTTATACATGGAAGCTTGTGTGTGTGGGGGGGGACAGTGTTGTTTAGAGACATGCAGGAGGAGCTCTGCAGAGCAGTACTGGGGATGCAGGTTCAGGCTACTGGGCTCAAGGGAGGGGACCTGGCAGGGCAGAGTCCCCCTGGGTTCTGAGCTCAGCACTCTGTATGCACTTCCACAGTTAATGCTCACAACACTCCTGTGAAGTGGGTGCTACAGTGATGCCTACATAGAGGACAGGCATCTGAGGCCAGGCAGAGTGACTTACGCAGGGAGGACACTGGGCTAGAATTCCAGAAAAGACTATTTGCCTTCATGCCTATGCTTCAAGGCTGAAGTGGGCCAGGAAGGACAAGAGGATCTGGGAACGCTAAGACAGACTCAGGGAGAAGGCACAATATGGAAGAGGCCTCCAGGCAGGGCCCAGGAGAAATTACCAAGTATTTTTTTTTTTTTTAATTTCAGGTTAATGTGAGAGTATAAACAACCAGGTCACAATATTTGATTTGTTAGGTTGAGTCCCTCTTGTAGTTGTGTCCTGCACCCAAAAGGTGTGCCATACACCCCTACATTGTGCCCATTAAGTGGGAGCACCCCAATCCTCCTCCTCCCCTATGCCCCTTCCTTATTCCTCCTACCCCCAACCTGAATTGAATTGAGTTTTTCTCTTAGGAAGTATTTTTACCCATGTAGTCCATTCACTCCTCTGGGGACAAGACTCTTCTGTCTCTTGGCCACCCTTCACTCCTCTTAACCTAGGTAATTCAGAGGTGCTGGACCCACTTCAGGAGTGGTGAGACCACCCTACCCCTTGGGCATAGGGATTGGTCCAGGGATGGATCCATAATCTGACCTAGGCCAATCAAAGGTCTCCCTGACTTTGGTTAGAATAATGAGAAAGAAGCATACTCTTCTTTTATGACAGGGGACATGAGGACATCCCCGTCAGTCTGATGGTTCCACTGCCACTATTTTACGGGGAACTCTACCTAAGGCGAGGAAGCCACTCAGGCATGAAGCACTGGCATGTGAGCTTCATTTCTTTGTCATAGCCACTTCCAGAAAGTCTGTGAAGGGCCCCACAATAAAGATATCAAAGAGCCAGAGGAAATCAAAATCACCCAAACACAGAGAAAGTCAACCTTGACATTGCAATGGATACATTAAGGCAACGTTCCTGGCTGGGTGTGGTAGCTCACACCCGTAATGCCAGCACTTTGGGAGGTCAAGGTGGGAGGATTGTTTGAGGCCTAGAGTTCAAGATCAACCTGGGCAACATGACAAGATCTCATCTTTACAAAAATATTTTCTTTTAAATGTTTTTAATTAAAAAAAAAAAAAGATTGAATTCCTGATAGTCAAGATGCATGCAAGTGGAAATAGAATGAGAGGTAATTTTTATTCTCCACTAGAGAGAATTCAATCACTTCTTCAAGAGAAACAAATCTGAGTCTGCCAGGGGACCAGAGAAAGCCCTAGTGTAAGGCCCTGCTGAAGGAAGTCTTCACTGTCTTGGACACACTCTCAAGAAGAACGCTGTGAGGGGCACGAGCAACACCATCTCAGAGGATGAGCCTGTAGAGGTAGGCTACTTGCAGCTCACCAGCAGACTGGGGCCATTGCTGTCAACGCTCACTGTACCCTCTCCTCCCAAGCACCTGTGATGGGCTCTCCCAGCCCTCCCCCAGGAAGACCTGCCCCTACCCTGGGCCGCAGAGCCTTCTCTATGTCCAGAGGACCTTGTTTTATCCTCTTTTTCTCCTGTTCCTTCACATTCTTTCTACAGGCTCCCTCCCCCCCCCCCAGCTCATAAACACAGTCAAAGTGTCTCCTGTCACCTTGCCCATTCATACTCTCTCCTTGTTCTCATAAAACTCTTCTCCAAAGAGCCACCTACATTTGCTGTCTACACCTCCCCTCCCCTTCACTCCAGTTCATTTGTTGCATGCTAGGTCACCAGTGACCCCTCTTTGTCCCTAAATCAGTGGACACTGCTCAGTTCTCTTCCTGTTGGCCCTCTCAAGACGCTGTTGATCTTTCCCTCCTTCTTGAAAGCCTTTGCTCTCCTTAACTTCTTGGTCCTGCTAACCCCTTCTGTTTGGCTGGTCCCCAAGCTTCTGTCCTGACCTACTTCTCAATTCATTCTCCAGTGTCCCTGGAAAACCTCTTCTCCCCACATATGGTCTGGCAGTGGTATCTCCAACAAACTGTCTCAATTACTCATGTCCCTTCCTCTTCCACCATGTTCTCCAGCTCTGCAGAACCCAAGGGGGCCTTGACTCGGGATCCCTTGTGCCCCACACATGGCTGCTCAGTTCTCAAGTTCAGCTGGCACTGCTTCCCCAAGGTCCCCAGCCCACTCTGTCCATCCTTTATCACTTCAGTCTCACACATGCACTGAAGCCCTCAACATTTCCTTCTCCCCATCATCCCTACCCCCTCTTCTAGGGTCCATTCAACCTTGACATTTCCTGTTTAAACCCTTCAATGGCTTCCTCTGGCCTTAAGAATGGGCCTAGAATTTATCAAAACCCACACCCTGCTGGGTTCCCCCCTGCCTCCTCTGCACAGGGCGACTTCTCTCTTCTATCTGGCTAACTTCTACTTCACCTGTGAGACTCCTGGAGTATTGCCTCCTCCTGGAGGTCCTCCTTGACTACCCCAATTCTTCCTTGGTGCTCCCAGAGGACTTTCTGCATTTTGTGGAATATTGGTTCCCATTCCTTTACTGAAGAGGGGGTGCCCTGGGAATGTGATTCTGACCAGCTAACTAACGCCTCAGGGCCCTGCAGGGAGATGGCCCAGAGCTGCTGCTGAACAGATGTTTGTTTAATGGTTGGGTAAGTGAATGACCTGCCCTGAGACAAGGGTAGGGGGCAGGGGCAGGGGCATGGTCCCCCGGTAGGGCTCACCAGTGCAGAGCAGGCCTGTGCAAGTCCATCGAAGCAGCTGTGCATGCTCCCTGCAGAAGCTTCTAACTCTCAGGCCTGGCTGCAGGTTCCTCCTGAGAATAGGATCAGCAGGGTCCACAAGGGGTGCCTCAGACTCCCACCCCAGTGGGGATTCTCAGCACCTCTAGGTAGAAGCCACCAAGGTGTGTCCCTCGTAAAAGGATGATGGGACAAGCCAGACACTGGCCTTGACATTCCACAGGGCTGAGGGGCATTGCCAGGACAGAGCTGGCCGACAAGCAGTTCAGGCCTTCCTGCCTCTGAGCAGTCCCTCTGCACAGCTCCCTCGTGGTCCCAGCCTCCTCCAGGGTCTGGGAGGGAGCCTACTGGGAGGCAGAGCTTGTCCTCACACAGAAGCACAGGGAGGACCACTTCCCTCCCCCATGGCATGTCTGCAGAACAAGGTGGAAATGGTCCAGCCCTGCATTTATTCCCTCAGACCTGAATGCTCATCTAAGTCAGCAGTTCCTATTCTAGAGAGAAGACTCTAGAAGCACCTGCACTCTACCCACAGTCAAGGCTGCAGCCTGCGCTACCCAGGCCCCTTGGCTGAGGCTCTGTCACTGTGGCACCCCCATAGCTGAGAGGGTGGGAGCGCCTCCCCTGCCCACCAGGAGATGGGTGCCCCTCCCCCACACCTACCCCACTCCCTTGGTACCCCACTGCTGCCCTTCCCTCCTACTCCTGCCCTTCTCTCTCTCCTCTGCCCTCCTCCCCACACCCCTGCCCTCCCTGGCCTCAGTCAGAGTCTGGGGGCATCAGGGGTCTGAGTTGGGGGCTCATGCCCAGCCCGTCCCTGTCCAAGCTTTTGCCTCCCTGTGTGAAACCAGGGCTTGGCGCAGTTCAGGACTTTTCAAACTGAGCCTTGGGGCTCCCCAAGGTGCCCTGGCTGAGAGGGAGGCCTGGCTGGCTCCGGTGTCTCTTCAGCCAGAGCGCCCCTCACACACGGTTCCCCGTGAGATATCACTCTGAGGCCTGATGCAGGTGGGAGCCAGAGGCCTGGGTCCCTGTGAAAGTGACTTACTCCTTCCTCAGCAAAGCTTCTCGGAGGGTCCCCCCACCTGCTGCTGTCCCTCATGGAGATCACCTACCATGCAGAGAAGGGCTTGGGCCTGGTTTCACTGCAGCGGTCCTGGCCCTCTGTGGGGCTCAAGTTGTTGTCAGGGGGCTGGTTTTCCTCCTAAAACCAGCAGGAAGCCATCGGGTCAGCCTCGCCACCCGCAGGGGACATCCAGCTGAGGAGCAGAGATGGGAGCCCCTGCCCCCGGGTGCACGAGTGGGCTGAGGGGGACTGGACCATTACACAGGACACTTTGAAGGCTACCCCACTAAGTTCTGCAAAGCATGCACTGGCTCTGTGTGACACATCCTGCCTAAAGGGGCACACGGTCTGCCCAAGGGAGGGACATCTGTGACTCAGCTGTGGCTGGTGAGGGGCCAAGAGGATGCCTGGAAGGAAGGTCCCAGGCGGGGGATCCTGATCCCGACTCCAGGGCACCACAGACTCCATAGGCTGTGGAGCATGTTTGGGTGAGGGGTGGACATTGCTGCAGATGGCAGTGTGAAAAGTGGTCCCTATGGTTCAGTGAGGGGAGGAAACTCTGTCAGGGAGGTTGGGAGGGTAGGGGGAGTCATTTTAGGCTCCAAAGTCCTGTGTACTATGCCTCAGCTGTCCCACTGGAGAGTGAGCATGAGATTGCCAGAGCCTTGGAGGCTTCTGTTCTCCCTCCAATCTAGCTTCTGGTCTCACTCCTTACATCACAGCTTAAATGTCACTTCCTCTTTGACCTTCCCTGCCGTGTGGACTAAGGGTAGGCTACACTGGCACATAGTAAATGCTTAGTAAATGTGTAAGGAGTGGAATTAAGGGGGCTGCTTTGTGCTGCAGAGGCCGACACTTGGGAGTTTCTTAACTGTGCAGGCAAAGAGGGGAGCAGAGGCAGAAGAGGAGGGCTGGAGGGAGGGCAGTGAGCAGAGGCCAGGTCTCAGGCAGAGGACAGGGAGGCCAGGACAGCATGTGGAGAAGGCAACAGACCAGGCTTTCCAAGAACTCAGCCCCCATGTTCTCCAAACCGTTGGCCATGGGTGTGAGAGAGGTGGACTCTCCTCGGCGTGGTGTGTCCTCCATGTGCTAGACCTTCCAGCTGAAAGACAAGCCAGGGTGAGCCCAACGCTGAAAGAGAGGGCTGGGTGGGGGCAGATCCCTGGTACGGGCAGATCCCTGGTACAACCAGACCCTGGCCGGGGTCTGCCAGGAGTGTGTCTCCAGCACTCACTCCCCGCTGTGCCTGCAGGCCTCGGCCTCAGCCCCCCAGCTCACGGGGAAGGTACCCCTTCCTGCACTCACTTCTGAACTTGTGGGAGGCAAGTCTTATAAACCTGGGAGTTTCAGGAAGAAACAGCAAATTCCACTCACTTCACAGAGACAGTAAGGAATTATGTACAATGTGTGTATATATCTGTTGTAGACATTTTTCTGGAGAGAGGCCCTAGCTTTTATCACTAGGCAGTGAAAACTACTGCCATTCTTTGGCATCATTGGTGAGCTTGCTAGGAATGCAGACTCTCAGGCCTCACCCAGCTCTGAATCAGAATCTCCATCATAACAAGATATCCAGTTCATTGTTATGCCCAATGGAAACAACACTGCCATGATGTGATATGTTGGTTGTATTATACTTCCCACCTCTGAAGGACAGACATTCTGAAGACATCATTCTAGTCCCCGAATCCAGCTACACCTGAAACCAGTCCTACCCCTGATTTTCCCACTGTTCACAGACTGAGCTCATCTGTCAGTAAGAGTGCCAACTGACACCTCCGTTTCCTCTCTTCCTGACCTGTCCCCTCTCCTTTTCCCTTGAGGAACACCCTCCTAGATCCAAACACCAGCATGGTCTAGCTGACATGCCTGGAGGTGTGTGTGTATGTACACACACACAAGCAAGGACAGGTGTGGAGCACAGGCACAGAGGCAGAGCCTGGAAAGCCCAGCCACCTATACACACACACAGACACACAGCTTTGTGGAGACAGGAGGGTCTTATTTCTACTCACAGGTTGCTGTCAGGGAGAGATGGGAGCACAGGTTTCTGTGGGGTCACGCTGGGCCCAGTCTGCCTTCCCTTTGGCCTGTCAGCAGAAGTTCTGGGGCAGAGTCCAGAGTTGGAGTATGTTGGGCCTGCCACCCTGTTCTGGCCAGTGCCTCCCTACATGGGCGGGGATCCCAGCTCCATCTCAGGGATATGGGAAGCAGGTCTGGCACCTGAAGCTCCTGCCCCTCACTGCGGCCTCCCTCCCTGAGATGCCCACCTCTTCCAGGAAGCCTCCTGGCTGATTCCTGCCCCCTTCCCCCTGCCCCCCGTGGTCCCCCTTTCCCCTGCCATCGAGCCTTGCTGTCAGGTTTTTCATTTTACCTTTCATTTTGTATCTGACTCAGGCTTCCTTTCTCACTGGATCAGTAATTACCATAACAGCAACCTATTTTCCTAGCTTGAAGATGAGACAAGCAGTGTAGCTGTCACAAACAGTAAAAGTGTTTTAGGCCCAAGCATCGATAGTCACAAAAATAAAATGAAATCACACCATTTTCCCCTTCATTTCATCTTTATTTTTTGTTGTTATTGTTGTTGTTTTTCATTTGGAAAGGGTCTCACTGTGTGGCTCAGGGTAGAGTGCAGTGCAGCCATCACAGTTCACTGTTACCCCGAATTCCTGAGCTCAATTGATCTTTCTATTTCAGCCTCTCAGATATGTGTCATCACACCATTCTAATATTTCCATGTTTTGTAGAAACAAAACATGCTGTGTTACTCAGGCTGGTCTCAAAGTCCTGGGCTCAAGCGATCTTCCTTCCCCAGCCTCCCCCAGTGCTGAGGTTACAGGTGTGGTCACCACATCTGGCCTTATTTCATCTTTTTTTAAAACTAACATCTAAGCAACAGTGGGGAAAGTGAAGGGACAAACTCTCAGCTTTTCAGTCCTCAAACATTAATCTGACAGAACTGACAACATCTTTTTAATAAGTAATGGTGTGTAGACAATACACAAACACTTCCCTGCAGCACGGGGCCTGGAGTTACAGGCACATGCTGGTTGTTCTGGAAGTTTGGAGGGGATGATGGATGGAGGGCAGGGACACCCCTCTCTTTGAAAACATTTTTGTTTTCATCTGTCATACAAATTACCAAAGCATTACAAGTGCCCTGTTAAACATTTAAACATTGTAGAAATACACAGAACACAGGAAGTTAAAATCCTAATCTGAGCCCCTGGGGATGGCCACTACTGAGTCTATAGCATTTTTCTCTATTTTTTTCCTTCAATGTTTATTATTTTATGTTATTCATTTTCCAACAGGGATCATACTCCACCAGTATTTTCACAATTTGATTTTCCAGGTGGGATCTGTGCCCCATCAGGGCTCGTGTGTATGCCTCCTTGGCAAGCCCGGTGTTTATCCTGAGCAGGACACCGCCCCCTGGGGCCACCTCTACACTATGGGTTCAGCTGTTCTCATCAAGCCCCACTGAGAGACAAACAGACTATTCCTGCTTCTCTGTCCCTGCCTTGTTCTATACCTTCCATCTCTTCCTGCTCTCTCCTCCCTTCCCTCCTCTCCCGCTATCCCTTCCTTTCTGCCTGTCTCTGCTAGTGTCCAGAGGGAAGCCGGGAGGCACAGTGCTGTGATTTTGGGAAAACATTCCCAGCAACACAGCTCACAGCTTGCCATCGTCACGGGCCCTGATCTCTACCACGAGGACTTAATAGGCTGTGTGTCATAGGATGAACTTTGAGCTTGGAGGCCAAAGATCTTTATTCTGTCCTGATTCTCAAAGTTAACTTGTTTCCTTATCTGTAAAGTACGATAGCACCCTTGAGAAGTAAATGAGCTGATGCTCAGAAAGAAGTGCTGGGCAGGGAGCCTGGCACAGTGTCAGGCTGGCAGTATAGTTGCTGTTACAGCTCCATCTTGAGCTGTCTTAACACAGCTCCCCTCCTCCAGGCCAGGGGACCCTCAGCTTCTCCCTGTTCCTCCCCTCAAGGAGGGGCGTCCAGTAAGGACCCCTGCCACCAGAAGCCAAATGCTCTCTTCAGGTGGAAATTGCTGAAAGCCACAGGGTGGGTGGTTGGGAGGCTAGGCAGATGGGTATGGAGAACTCCAGGGATAGACTGAGAGCTGTAGGACCTCAGGTGTCCTAGCTCTGCCCTCCAGCCACAGGACCTCAGTGTTTCACTGGGCCCCTGTGTGGCCTGCTTCCTAAGGAGACAGTATCTGAGGTCCAGCCACCAGCTGGGGCCAGCAGAGTGAGAGCAGGGATTGCGCCAGGCCAGCGCAGAGTGAGGGAGACTGTCCTTGTCAGATAACAATGTGGCCTGCCCGAGCAGACATGCAATTGCCCTTTCAGTCTGACATCACTTGGGAGGGCCAGCTCCCAGCCCTGTCCTGTTGTTCAGAGTCATGGAACTATTTCTAGTTTTAGTTCTTCTGGTGGCCTCTGTTGTTTTAGGGGAATTCTTGGGTAAAGAGAATTCCTTCTCCTTGCCAGGTTCTGATATAATGAAGAGGATATTTTTACAAATAGTGAGTGAGAACTCAGAACTGTGAGGGCAGACATCATGAGAAGAGTTGTTCAACAGTCTCTTCATTTTCTTCTCTTGATTTTGTCCACACTTGTCTCATGGCCCTTTGTAGGCCTCTTTCATTACCTTGATTCAGTGTTCAAGCAGGGGACAGACAGAGAGGCTCATCCCAATCAAGTTCCACGGAAATGGCGTCATCATCATCTCTCATGAACCTGGATGACTGGTGGAAATGATATCCAATTCAACTTTTCCTTTCACATTTCGGGCACTGAAAAATGGACTTCCCATAGTTCATGGTAGAAATGCTCTAAAACAGTAAGCATGTGGAATTCCTTACAGCATAGAGCTGATTGCAAAGCCTGAAGAAATGCCTGCGGCTTTATACCTCTGCTTACAGGGACTCTTATAACATTTCTTGGGGAAATTCATTAGCTCAAGCCTTAGAACACAGTGCTGTCCTAATAACTGCACAGCAAGTGTGGGTGTCCCCAGGGAAGGAAGCATTCTGACACTCCCAGGGCTAAGACCCCGCCCGGCCTGCGTGGCGTGATTATCCAAGGGTCCCTGAGATCTAGCCCTTGATCTAGCCTTGGTCTAGCCCTTGACCTACTCTACTCACTGGGAACAGTGAAGCACAAGTGGCCTCTATCCAGTACACGATGAAAGAGTGAGTTCAGGGCTCATCTCCCCAGCAGTAGTAGAGGGCTGGCAGAGTAAGGACAGCTGGATCTTAAGTTTCAAGGCCACAGATGGGGCATTTTACACAACTTTACAAAGGATCACTGTTCCAAATGTTTAATACTTTCTAAAGTATATTTCCCCAATATACTTGTTTCACCTTCTATCCCTCTTGCCTCTTCAACTCATATTAGCTCTTTACATGTATATAGTGAGAGATTGAGATATTCATTTTCAGTTTAATCCAGATTAAGAGTTTCCGCAGACCAAAGTAAGTCTTCATCCTGATGGGTTTGAGATCTATGTCCCTGGCTTTTGGGGGTTTTAGACCAAAAGCTATATCCTTCTTCTAAGATGTACCACTCCAGCCATTGGCAGGGGCTAAGGGGACTCTTAATTTGGGTCTCTGTTGCCATGTTGGCCGAGAGCCTCACATTGAGTCATAGCTGACAAGTTGACTAATTATATAGGCAAAAATAATTCCTTAATTGTTCTACCTTCTCCTGAAAGAGAAGTGGTGATGTGGCTCCCATTGAATCTAAGAACAAACCAGATATTTTTACAGATGTTATCATGAGGAAGACTTAGGACCTCCTGGGAGGAGACAGTAAAATGAATCTGCCAAAGACCAGCCGTGTCCTCACAGAATGAAGTGACAGATAGGACTGTTAGGTAGAACAAAAATGGACACTTCTGAGTGTCACATCCAACTCAGACATTGAAACATTCTGGAATATTTCATCTCCTTCCACTCAGGTGAGATTCTTTTTTTAAAAACATATTTTATTAAATCATAACTGTGTACATTAATGCATTTATGGGGTACAGTGTGCTGATTTTATATACAATTTGGAGTGCTTACATCAAACTGATTAACAGCCTTCACTAGCAATATGAAGCCGGAGAATTCAAGGCCTGGTGGCCGTGCCTCCTCTGCTCTCACCAGCACCAACTGCTTCCCCTGCAGGGGCATGCCAGTAATACACCATGACTCATTTTGAAACACTCCTTTCACTTTCACTCTGCCTATAGAAGAAAGTTTTATTATTTCAAAGGTTGTGTCCAGTCCCCTCAGTTCCGTGACTAGGGGGTTTGTAGAAGAAGCTGACCCTACACAGAAGCTGGGCCAGCTCTTGGGTCAGAAGCCAACTGCAGTATGTCCTATTGGCTCCCACCATCCTCCTTTCTCCAGACCGTGCTGTTCCTCACAGGGATAAGAGCCGGAAAGATGGCATTCAGGGTTCTGGCAGAGATCTTTGTTAGCCACCCCACCTACAGGGAATGGAGGCAGATCAGGGCTGGAAGGAAGGGCCGTGTGAGGGCCCTGAGATGGATCTTGTAAGGATGGTGGTAGCAGCCAGCACACCTGAGAGGTGGCAGGTGTGGGCACCAGAGGCTGCAGTAAAGCTTTACCTGCACTAGCTCAGTCAGCTCTCATAGTAACCCAGTGATGGAGGTACTGGCTACCATGTCTCCAGCCCGTCCTCCATGGAGGTGTGTGACGGGGGAGCCAGCGCCGTGAAGGGAGCAACTATTGAGAAGTTGAACAGCCCAAGGTACAACCAGGGGCTACCGTGCTACACACTGGTATCTAGGAGATCTGAGTGGCACTTGAGGTGCCCACCCCATCTCACCTACTGCCCGGCAGGCAGGGTGGAGTCAGGGCCCATTCTTGGACACTATTGCTGTAAATTGAGTCCTCTGGTCAGACTCCATGTAATAGGCGACACTGTATGCCTGAATGACGTCCTGAATACCCCAAGTGAAAATTTTGCAATAGCTGATAAGAATTTAACTGCTCCATCCGCACATTGTACCCCTTGATTGCACTAATGTACACAGCTATGATTTAACAATAAAAATAAAGAAAGAAAAAAAGAAATTCAACTGCTCCAAAAACCAAGAAGGTACATTTTTACCCTGTTAGAGAAAAGGTACTCCAGTGAGATTTCCCAGTCAGTGAGAGCCAGCACAGTAGATGCCTGAGGGGTCTTCAGCAGAATCCTTCAGCTTGAGATGGGGGTTTCTGCTCACGTAATATATTGGGGGAATGTTCTAGGCAGAAGGGGAGTTAGGAAGGCAGAACAGGGTGAGGGTAAGAGCAAGAGTGTGGCCTCACTTGGAGCTTTCCTTTAGTCTGACCCCACAGGAACACTCTGGAGCCCAAACTCTCCCACAGTTAGTCCTACCTTGAAGGGAGGCCAGGCCAGGCCAGCAGCCTTTTGTGCCCAGTGCCAGTCACAGGCCAAGGACAGGAGAAAGGGGCAGATGTGGAAGTGGCCAATGCCTCCCAGGAGAGGTGGCTTCAGTTTGGTGTAGGGCAATGCTTCTAGGAAGGGGACACCGTGGACTGTCACAGCCCCAGGGCTTGGATGCCCACAGTCCCAGGGGGTCTGCAGGGCCCCAGCGGCATCCATCATGGGTATGAGCCCGCTGCCTCTGTTGTAACCCTTGCTCCCGGGCTTCTAGAAGCGCTCTCGGGTCCCTTGGATTATCAGGGGCATAAATCGGTGACAAGGCAATGTCACCCCCCCATCGGCACCTGGCTTGCCTCTGAGGGGCCTGCGGCTTTTCCCACAGCCTTGTTCTGATCAAAATTTTTAGCAGTGGCTTGATGGAACCAAAGAGGCTTAGTGTGAAACCAGGATATTTAATTCAGGTGTAACTGTGACTCCATGGGGACAACCTAGGCCTATTTCAGTTGTCAGAGCTGCTGACCAGACATTGCTCAGCCTAGAAGTATAATCTCGGATCTGTTGTGACTCTACAATCCAGGTATCGCAGTTCCAAGGTGAGAGCCCTTTTTCCTCAGGTGCAGTATGTTCCTGAGTCTGTGCGTGTGCGTGTGGCAGCTGCTACCCCTCGGTGCCCTTTGGAAATAAGAAAGAGGCATCTCTGATCCCATCAGTTCTGAGGGGGGCAGCGCCCTGTGAAGAAGTGAGGGCCCAAGACCTCTGGGTGTCAGCAGGGTGTCAGTTGTACCTTCCTATACAGCTCCAGCCATAACCCAAGAGCCTCCTGAAGACTGACACTCCTGTCTGGCTGAATTCCGTCACTCTCATTTCTGCCATTGTCACTTAACAGTGCAGCTCAACTTTGCCTGGGTTGAGTGAGATATGATCTATTCAAGCACTTTCTGAAGCAGAAGGAGTTGATTGGGGTCCTCCTATAGGCCTTTCTGTTTCAGGAAAGGTCCAAATAAGTTACCAGCAAAAGGAACTTTAAAGGAAGCTCACCACGGGACAGTCTTAGGTTGACAAGAGCCCCAAAACCAGCGACTAGCCCTATCTCCCCCCAAACCCAGCTTAGACAACCACAAACAACCCATTATCATTTTGTCATTTCTGGCAGTAACCTCTATAAATAAAATATATTTTACATGGATACATAGATGATAGATAGATAAATAGATTAAAAATATCAATATAGGCCTGGTGCAGTGGCTGATGCCTGGGTTCTAACACTCTGGGAGGGCAAGCCAGAGGAACCATTAGAGGCCAGGAGTTTGATATAAGTCTGGGCAACATAGTGAGACGCTGTCTCTACAAAAAATAGAAAACTGATGGTGCAGTACCTATAATCCCAGCCCACGGGGAAGCTGAGGCAGGAGGATCCCTTGAGGTCAGGAGTTTGAGGTTGCTAGGACCGAGGCTGACACTATGGGCCACTCTAGCCTGATCAACAGAGTATGACAACTTAGTCATGGTTTGCCTATAGTCCCAGTTACTTGGGAGGCTGAGGCAGGAACATCAGTTGAGCCTAAGAGTTCAAGGTTGCTAGGAGCTAAGATGATATCGTGGCATTTTAGCCTGGGTGACAGAGCAAGACTATGCTTCAAAAAAAAAGTATTAATATAGATACTATTTTTCTTTTCTTTTTTTTTTTTTTGTGACAGGGTCTCACTCTGTCACCTAGGCAAGAGTGCAGTAGCACAATCACAGCTCACTGTAACCTCAACTCATGGGCTTAAATGAGTCTCCTACCTCAGTGTCCCAAGTAGCTAGGACTGCAGGTGCTAGCCATCCTGCCTAAATAAATTTTTATTTTTTGTAGAGACAAGGTCTTGATATGTTGCCCAGGCTGGTGTTCAACTTCTGGCCTGAAGCAATCCTCCCCCTTTACCCTCCCAGAGTACTGGGATTATAGGCACAAACCACCATGCAAGGCCACTGTTTTTTATTTTCAACTTTAGGCATTATCTACTCACTCTATACTATGTACAACAAAGATTTAACTCTCTGATAATTGACAGTTATCTTATTATTTTTAAGTTTTTCTACTCAGGATATTGCACTTGGGATCGATTGTTACTCTGGCTTGGGCTGGTAGGACAGAGCAGAGGGCTGAGGAATCTGTTTTGATGACATCCTAGAGCTGCCATGCCAGCCCTCGTGGGCCAGGTACAGATCTCCTACTGCCTACAGACTTCTTCCTGAGGATGAAGTAACTTCATCTTGTTTGGTCTCTCTCGTTCGGTGGCTTCTGTTATTTCCAGCTGTAGTTGATCCTGACCTACGCATGCTGTTCTCAGGGTTCAGTGCAAACGTCCTTCTAAATCCTGGCCCTGCCTCTCTCTAAGCCTCTATAACTATTAGTAAAAGGATTGAAAAAAAGAAGCAATTCACTTCAGATAGATTAAGCAACAAGCTCAAGTTCACACAGTTAGTAAAGCAGGATTTGGACTGACATTTGACTGACTTGTTCTAAGCTCACCAAACCTTCTAATAATTTCGCTTCCCTTGAACTAGTCCCTTCAGAAGAAGGGCAGAACTGACTGTCAGGTAAACACAAGTGTCCAGTCTACTAGATGAAGATGGCTATTATAAATTTCTCATTGAAATTTTGCAAAGTGAGATTTTTGTGTGTAAATTCAATTTTTTTGTAAATTTAACCAGAACGAGGCTGCCTCCCCAAGTTTGATCAGCTCAGAAGTAGGTACTGACAGCATCAAATAACAATACTGAGACCCAAACCCTGCCCTGAGGTGAATTTATTAAGTTAGCAGCACTTATCTAGGCCTCCTGGGGCCCAGCCGAAGGCTTCCCTCTCTCATCCTTCAAACTCCTAGGGACTGCTGCAGACTGAGTGATGCGCTTAGTTCATATGCCATATTGAACCATTTTTCTAATAACATTACTACACCCTGTTTTTTCTTTCTTTCTTTTTTTTTTTTTTTTTTTGGTGAGAAAGGACAAAAACTACTCCTCCTCTATTTGACAGGAAAACATGTGACCCAGGCCAGGTCAATCAGATTCTCTTTCTTCAGTAGAGACACAGAATAACCAAGGGAAGTTGAGCTTGAATCATCACAAGGGTGGACTTAGGATGACGGTCGGGGTTCCTCAGGCCAAAGTCCTCAGAGCTGCCCATCATCAATTTGCCCTTCAGATTAGTGGGTTGCCCTGGCTTTTTTCTAATAACTCTTTCGTTCTTAAATTAGAGCCAGTCCCTATTGCTGGCAGTCAGAGAACTGTAACTGATGACCTTTGAACTAAAGAAAATGTTAAAAGACATGGACAATATTTCCCTTTCCCATGAAATGAGGGGTTCTCTAGAATTTGTTTTGTAGGTGAAGAGGGGGCAAGGGCAATGTAACTCCTGCTCATATTCAGGGTTGGGTAAGTCACAGCCTTTGTCCATCATTAGAAGCCTTCTAAAAACGGAGGATGATAACTTCAAGTCCTCTTACCACAAGGCATGGAATGAAACTCAGGAACTATTAACCATATAGAAATCCCCTTACTGAAGTAGTCATTGAGTGTGTATAAAAAGAAAGACTGAGTCTACAAAATTCAGCAGTTCAATTCATAAGCTCACGTGCTCTCAGAAAAGGGTAGAATTCTGTCAACTGGATTTGTGATATCTGGGAGTATTTAGAGGACATAAAAAATCCCTGAACACAATCCTTTAGAAAGATTTTCTTCTGACCTCAATTACCAAGAAAGTTGTACCTCTCTCTACCCTCATCTTGTCAGGGCTCCCTCAGACCAGAGCAGGTGGCTTGACAGCAGGGTGGGATGGTTTGCTGGAAACTCAGCTATGGCACTAGAAGCAACAACTGGAGAGGCTGGTTCGGGCCCACTGGAGGGAGCATAAGTTTTGAGTGGGCAACCCCCATG
Organism: Loris lydekkerianus; assembly: GCA_963574355.1. Taxonomy (NCBI): domain Eukaryota; kingdom Metazoa; phylum Chordata; class Mammalia; order Primates; family Lorisidae; genus Loris; species Loris lydekkerianus. Next base: position 72,063 of record CAUYPK010031967.1, on the reverse strand, counting down.
TGCCTGTTTCTCCGGCAGGGTGGGGCGGCTCGTGCAGATGGACATGTTGCCAGTGCATCTTGATGCTCTTCTCAGACCTGAGGTTTGGGACCAGGCTAGCACAGAGGTTTTAGTCCTTAAGGAAGAAACACATCTTCAAAGACACATCCTCAGAGACACCATAACAATTCAACTGAATTGGAAACTGAGGAAGCCACCTGGCTGTTTCAGGCTCCTTATATCTCTGAGTGACAGATAACAAAAGGTTATGAGTGCAGCTAGGACGGGGGACCCTATGGAAGGGCAACACGATTGCCGCTGCATGAAAAGTGGCCCTGGAGGGCTCCGGAGGGCTTTCTGTGTGCTGGGTCACACAGGCAGAGAGGGGAGATAGACTTCAGAATTGAAGACTTGGGTCACTCCAACAGGCAAGAAATCTGTAATCATAAATATTGGTTCTCATGACTAGTTACAGAAATGGACAGGAGACTTTACATATACTTCCTTTCTTGCTTGTTTATGTAATTTTGGTTGAATGTGGTTAATTTTACCAGTTAATCCACAGGGTGCAGAATTTCAAAATATAATTGTGTTAAAACTGAAAGATGATTATCACAAGTGACACCCCCACTGGGCTGTGGGGAACCGCAGCCCAGTCATTAACCCTGGACTTAGTAGTTGGATATGACTGTGAATTCCCTAAGCAGGGAGGAATTTGGTTTTGGTTCTATGTGGGAGAGTGGTAACACATCAGATGGGAAGAAGAGGGAGTGTGTTTGGCTACTAAACCCTTCTATCCTGGCACTCTGCACCATTCTAGTGAGAATCCCCACCCTTGGAAGACTGCCTCTCTGCAGACTCCCTCGCCTGGATTTTGAATCTTGAGTGGGGGAGACCCACTAGAACCAATGGCAAGTTAGTGTTGTGCTGACCACAACAGCTTCTGGGGGAGTCAAGCCCTGGGGCTGTCCTGGCTCCCACCCTTCCTAAGACTATTTTTGGTTCTGTGAACTATCCCAACATCTTTCCCATGAACCCTTTTTCCTTACTTAAGTTGGTTCAAGTTAATTCCTGTTGCTCAAAACCCAAGGACCCTAACAAATTCTCTCCTGAGACTGCCTGGTATAACTTTGTCTCTCAACAGCTGCCAGCCAGGGTCAGGCATTAAGTAGGTGCTCAGTTTATGTGTGCTGAATGAATGGTAAATGAACAAATGAGCAATACACCAATTCTCAGTTCACCAAAGTAATCTCAATTTGCAGGCTGGGAGAACTGGGATCACACTGAGGCAAGAGGAAAAAGTGAGGCATCACCTGAGCACAAGAGGAGGTAGACAAGTTATAAATGTGAGAATAGAGGGACATGTCAGGCAGTGGAGGCCCCAATGGGGAGTGAGGAGGGATAGGAATTAGAAGCTTCTCTGCAACTGAGAGGCAAGAAAGAGCGCAGAGCTGAGAGGCGGGTGCCACAGGGCTCCAGGATGATCTTGCGGGAACCAAGGCAGCCAGGGACACAGAGCATTTCTGCAGAGCCCCTAGCTCTGCTCTTCCTTCCTGAGTTTCTTCCTTTGTGTTCTTCTTCCAAAGGCAGAGGCCCCGGGTACCCTCTGAGGGGCACAAGCCATCAGCCCAGCTGTGTAAGAAGCATGGGCTCTAGCTGTGGCCACAGAAGCTGAGACTCAAGTCCAGGAGCCAAAATGTAGATTCAATCTTCTGGTGGGCCCAGGTACTAGAGGACATCTTTAGAGAGCCAGCACGGCACCAGGTGAGGGCAAGTTACTGCCTTCCTTGCATTCCAGACCTACCCCACCCCAGGCCTCAAGGAGACATGGTCAGGAAGAGGCCAGGCTGCTGGGGCCTGCATGGAAGTTCCCTGGGAGCCCATACACTGGCTAGAGTTGGAGTCCTAGGATTAAGAACTAATGGTTGGGAACAGGGGCCCTAATTTCCAGGTGAAAGGGGATGCAGCATAGGGCTCCTCAAAGTCACCCCCAAAGCCCGGTTGCTGACACAACCTCGTGGCTGCTCTTACCTCATGAGCACAGAGCCTGGGAGTTGCAGAGAGGAGAGGACTACGGTGGAGGGAGGTCCCAGAGGGGCTATTCTTCACTTGGGCAGGGTGTGGGGTTAAGGCAAGGGTAACCCTCAGGCAAAGGGACAAGGGAAGTACCTTTGTGAAGGGCAGGCAATGGAGGAACTTGGGCTCAAAACCTGGGAGGAGGGTGGTGCAAGGGGGCAAAGGGGGCTGGGAAGCAGTGAGTGAAGGGAGGAGATAGCATGAGAACACTTCAGAGACCACCGCACAAGAACGTGACAGGCCGTGGGAGGGCCCTGAGCCCCAGGTGGGCTCAGTTGTATGTTAGTTCCGGGGTAAGCTGGGATGAATGAACCAAAGTAGGGGGCAGGAGAAGACATCCTGAGAATCACTGGTCAGACCCAGTGGAGGAAGCATGGAGGCCTGAGGATGGGAGAGAGATCAGGGCCAAGCGAGAAGAAGAGGATCAGGTGGGCCTGGGTGTCCCCAGAGCACAACATTCGCTGTGGGGTTAGCCTGAGGCGAGGGGCTGGGTGCAGGACTCATGCAGAAGACTCAGGGGACCCCAAGGGACCCCAGCTTCGGTGAGTGTAAACTTGGAGGAGGGCTAGGCCACCAGGCACGTGGAGATGGCCCACTTGAGGCCTGGGAGTCCCAGTGATGATGGCAGCATAAGAGGCCAGTGGGCTGTGTGCTGTGCACCAAAGCCATCTGATGAGGAGCTGCTGGCAAGCTGTGCAGAGCCCCAGTGGTGCCTCCTAGTGCACCTTCTCTGGATGCACTGAAGCTATCTGATGAGGAACTGTTGGACAGGCTGTGCAGAGCCCCAGTACCTCCTCCTGCACTTCTCTGTAAGGAACATCTCGGTCCAGTCCCAGCTGCTTCCTGGCTGGGGAGCTGCTGGGTGGAGGCCCCCAGCCTCTTGGTGGGGCTACCGCCTGCCCTGGGCCTCAAAGCCCTCCTCTTGGGCGAGAGGCTGTCCCAACAATTGGATGGTGACTGGCTCTGAGGCCTGAGGAGTGGCCTTGGAGCTCGGGGCGCTCTTCCGGGTGCCCTGAGGACTAGGGAGGCCTTTCTTCTGAGGCTGAGGGCTCAGCTGGGGGCCCTTCCTGCCAGCAGATGGACTCTTAGAGCCTTTGGCCTTGACTTGTGGGTGGGCAGCCTCAGGGCCCTTGAGGGCTGTCAGCCCCAGCATCTCACAGTAGGCGTTGCACTGGTGGGCCGAGGCAAACTGGTCCAGCAGGGCAGGGAAACAGCTCTCCTTGAGGCCTTGATATCTGAAGCCAAACAGGAAGAGCTGAGTGGGGGTCCCACCCAGAGTGAGAGTCACTTTGAGGGCTGCTTTGGGATGGCTGCTGGTTAGGGTGTCATGCTTGGGGCACATCTGACCCTGCTTGACAGTGACAGGGGGTCTCCTCTGCGTTCTACCGCCAGTGGTAGCATACAAGCCTAAATGTTACCTCTGCTGTCCCATCACACCCTGGTATGTGGAACTCATTGTGTGGGACATAAGCTGGTGTGAGAATGGTTTGGTTTTGTTTGTTTGTTTGTTTCTTTGTTTTTTGATGCAGAGTCTCACTTTGTCACCCTTGGTAGAGTGCCATGGGATCATAGCTCACAGCAACCTCAGACTCTTGGGTTCCAGTGATTCTCTTGCCTCAGCCTCCTGAGTAGCTGGGACTCTAGGTGCCCTCCACAATGCCTGGCTATTTTTAGAGATAGGGTCTTTCTCTGGCTCAGGCTGGTCTCGAACCTGTGAGCTCAGGCAATCCACCCACCTTGGGCTCCCAGAGTGCTGGGATTACAGGCATGAGCCACCGTGGCCAGCCTTGGTTTGCTTTTTAAATATGAAAAGCAAACTCAAGGCAAGCACTCTAACCACAGGCCCTATCACCTGCCTGGTGAGAGTACACTCAGGTAGAAGGAAGCAGAGGAGCCCAGTGAGAGCCTGGAATGGCAGAGGACCCTGTATGTCCCTTGGTACCACCTGGCCATGAGTGTGACTTAGACCATTTGGCCCCAGGCCCAGAACCTCAGGGATGGAGAACCAAAGGAGACATTTTACACCCTAAGAAGACTCTCAGAGGGCATTCTGTCCCCAAGAGCCACTCACCCTCGCAGTTTGGTGGCAATCTGCACATCAGTCATCTTCCAGTCAACCCCTGAAAGAGAGAAGGTGGAGGCTGATGCCAGTCAGGGCTGGTTCTGAGCACCACATTTCCAGCACACACACCACCTCAGACAGGAACTTCCCTGGCCCAGGGAAGACACTTCAGGCATCCTCCCGCAGGTCATCACCATCCACCGCTCACAGGCAGTGTGCAGAGCTCTGTCTATTCTAGGTGTATAAAACTAGGACATGCCTGTCTTTACAAGTGAGTCAAACTCACACTTTCATTCAATAACGGAACACTGACCACGTGCAGTGCCATCTGCGTCCACAGCCGTGTTCAGTTTTTCTGACTCCTAGAGCCAGAGCTGTTCTGACCACACAATCCGGCCTCTGTGGGCCCAGACCACGTCACAGACTAGGCTGGCCTCTGGCTTGAGCTAAAACCTTGTCCTTCTTCTTAACAGATTAGTAGTCTATCTGGACAAGAGAGAGGGGATCGGGATGTGAGGATCAGTCAGGGGTAGGGCAGGAGAAACACTACTCAGCATGGCTGGCTTCTGTACTCTCACAAAGGCTGTCAGCATGCCCTTCAAGAAGCAAGGTGGTCTTTTAGGTGAAGACAGCCTTTGGGAGAACAAAGCCAAGAAAAATGGTGACAGAGAAAAAAATGTTTCCACTAGGGTCAGTCCTCCCAAGTATCTTAGCATTCATATGACAGGTTTGTAGTTTTTTTCCCCCCATTTTCAACCTGTCCAGAGCATTTTTCTAGGAACTTGTCCTTCACTAACACTTGTTGAGTACCATCATATGATAAGTAGAGTCAGACACACCTGGATTCACATTTCAGCTCTGTCACTGCTGAGCTGTGTGAACTTGGCAAGTTACTTCATGGTTCTAGCCCTCAGTCTTACAGGGTGGTTGAGAAGGTCATAGTATGTGTAGGACACTAACTTAGTGTCTGAAACACAGTAGTTGTAAGTATTAGTTTGTCTTTTCCCTTTTGGTGCTCACTGCATTCTGATTCATGCTATAATGGACGCTCCCTTATGCTTGCAAAGAATCTTAATTTGCAGATGGCATTTACAAATATGGCTTCATTTAATCCTTGTAACATTTCTGAGAGATAGGTAGGAAGGTGTTATTCCTAGAGAGGGAAAGGAACCTGTAGGTCAGAGACTAAATGGCCAACCTGTCTGAGCTTTAGCTTTCTTTGTAAAACAAAGACCCGCTAGAAAACAATGGGGCTTAGACTTAAATAAAACTTCTTTGGCTCTCAAGTCTTTCTATTATGCCAGATCATTATCTTTCCTTTCTTTCTATCTTTTTTTTGACAGAGTCTCACTCTATTGCCCTGGCAAGAGTGCTGTGGCATCACAGCTCACAGCAACCTCAAACTCTTAGTCTCAAGTGATTAGCCTGCCAAGTACTGGGACTACAGGTGCCCACCACAATACCTGGATGATTTTTTTTCAGCACAGATGGGGTCTTGTTCTTGCTCAGGCTGGTCTTGAACTCCTGAGCTCAAGCATTCCACCCAGCTCGGCCTCCCACAGTGCTGAGACTACGGGCATGGGCCATTACACCCAGTCTACAGCACTTCTTTAAATAAATACAGCTGCAGTTACAGACTGGGCTACATGAGGTGCTGGCATATATTAGGGTTATATTCAAAATGGTTCAATCAACTTTATAGGATTATTGTGAAAAGGAAAACAGAATAACACAAAAGTGCTTTGTAAACTCTCAGACAAGCCCCGTGTCCTTCCTCCTCTGCATGCCCTCATACTCCTGTACATCGCACCCTCACACCCTCATACCTGCCAAGTCTGTGACAAGGAAGCTGCCATTTGTCCACTGATACAGCCAGTGCTGGAAGGTCTGGCATTTCTGCATGACCTCAATGTTGCTGGATGCTGCTGGAGCCCCAGCGCAGCCCCCTTCCCGGGAACAGTAAGACTCCAGGGGCTTGCCCAGGTCCTCCTCCAGGGTAGCATATGGAATATTGTTTGCAGGCCGGTAGATCAGGTACAGTGGGATGATCCTAAATAGAGTTTATCCTGCAGTGAGCAGGGATTATGGCCCAGAGAGCGCCTCCCTCCAACCCAGTTCTATACTGTTGGAACTAAAAGAAGGGTCCTTTTAAGAGTGGAAACGGTCAGTTCTGAGAACAGCGAGGGTGGGGGAGGCTCTGCTTTGAGCTCAGAAAGGAAAAGGGAGGCCATGGGTTTCAGAGTCCTGCCCATTGTCTGTGGTTGCTGGGATTAGAACCAAACCCTGCTATGGCCACAGGCAGACCTGGTGCTTGGGTGAGGAACTGAGGCCAGAAGGTGTTCATAGACAGGAACACCTCCACAGAGGCTTCACCCAGACTGTGACTCACTGCTAGTCAAACCCTAGATACAAGATTCAAGAGTTCAAGCCTCAAAACAGAATTAGCTGCCATTTATAGCTGTCTCCTACAAAAATTCACACTGCCCTGCCTCCCCATAGGCCTGGTAACGGTGCCAATCAGTTTTCCTGGTTCAGGCCACCAGCCCGGAGACCCAGAATCTGCTGTGTCAAACTCAGGGTAAAGAATGGGAAATTAGGGCGGTGGGGAGAGACTCAGGGCCAGAGCGAATCTTGAAGTAAAGATTTTAGGTTTTGTGGGACCATTGAGCTGAGCAAGGAGTGGGCTGAGAGCCTTTCTGCACATGGCTCTAAGTTGGGATGCCACTGAGAGGCTGTGAAATCATAGCCTTGAAGAGGCTCACAGCAGCAGCTCTGACCACGGTACGTCCTCTTCCCCTCCACTTACTCGGGCACTGCCCCAAAGCCAGGTGCAGCGCAGGCTTCAGCTGCAAAGATTCTGCAGTACTCTCGACTCATGTTCTGGATCTTGCACCCCTGTGGATTAGAGGGAACGGATATGATCAGCAGAGAAGCCCCAGTTCTCTGCTGTGCTTGGCTCTAAGTGGGGCCTGCAGGTGGGATTCCCGTTCCGGGGGAGGCAGAGCTCACTCCTGCCCTGTGCTGGCCTCTGGGCCTCATTGTCCTCATTTGTAGAAGATGCTTTGGACTTCTCTCTAAGCTGAAGTTTTCAATGTGGTTTCTGAGCTATGTTTCCTGTAGCCCTAGTGATAGATGGCAGTGCCCCCAGGGACCACTCATGGAAAGCAGGAAATACTGACCCCCCACATCCCCTTTTATTTCACATATAAATAAGGCTTCCATAAGAGACTATGTTTGAGGCAGGGGGAAAGGTGTCTGCTACATTACAGAGCGGCCATTCATGTGTAACAGAACTATGGCCCAAATGGTTTTGAAGCTCTAAAGTCCTCTGGTCCAAGTACCTGACTCTGGGCTACATCTCAAGCTGTCCTTGAGGCTCATAGGGTTGAGATTGAGATGGCTTCTGCCTCTGTACTGGGCCTCCTGACAAGACCCAGGCTGGGAAAGGGGAGGAAGAAAGAGAGTAAAGGGGTGGGGCACAAGGATGGGGCATGGTACCTGGATGGTGACATCGTAGTTTCTGCCCAGGACAGAAGTCTCGCTGCTGGGCCCAAACACAAGCAGGCTGGACACTTTGATGACGCATGTGCGGCCTGACTCGAAGATGGGTTCCAGCCCATAGATGACCTTGGCCTGGGAGGCCTTCCGGAGGCCACACCCATGTCCACTCCCTCGGAGCTCCTCGCTCACCAGTCTCCCAAAGAGTTTGTCCCCCCAGCAGCCAGAGTCAGCCAGACCCTTAGCAAACACCATGGGGGTCATCTCAATCTCTTCTCCAACTGATGGGGAACAGCAGAAATGTGGGAAATCAGAAGTTCCTGGCTAACCAATGTGGGGTCTGCAAGGTGGAGAAGGCCATGACAGTATCCCACTCTGCCAGCCTGGTGTGCCAGCTTTCTGTCATAGTGTGAGCTGTGAGTCCCTTAGCAGACTGTGAGCTTCTGGGGAAGCAGCCCCTGTTGCCTCACAGAGCTCCTGGGGTACCCATTACAGCAGAGACTCGGCAAGTATTTGTAAAAGGCAGAGGCTTTCTGTGGCAGCAGTAATCAATAACTGAATACTAGAATTTCTTTGTTTTGGAATTAGGTGTTTTTAACAATGATTCCATTTCAACCAACACATTTAACTAAGTCTAAAGGTTTGCAGGACCAACCCAGTAGCAGTGCACACCCCAGATTGTGATCACCAAATACCATTTCCCTCTAATGGGAACTAGAGTCCCCAACAAAAACAGTTGAGTCCAGGTCTAGACAGAAAGTGAACAGCATGGACCTCACATACTTGTGAGACCAGGAAGCAAAAAAGCTGTCACAAACCTTTAGACTTGTCAAAAGGACATAGGCGCCAACCTAAAAGGATTCCCCTTGGCCACAAATGAAAACAAGTCTCAGTAACAAAGAGAATAATGCTTATAATGTGTTGAATATATCAAATATGTTAAAATCCATGTGTTCATAATGGTTCAAACTGGGGGAAAAAAATCTCAATTCCCCCTCAAAAAACCAACCTTATCAGTCACCCTTGGAAGAGGATGGGAGGGTCCTGACTCATTATTCTGAAATCTAATATGTAAAGGGAAAAGAGGAGGATAAAAAAAAATTTATCCTCCATTTTCTGGTGGTCTAAATGTAGCAGGGTAACCAAATAATTATTTCTTCTTTACAGAAAAGTTTCATCTAATGAATGAAAAAGGAATGATAAAATTAAAATATTTCCATGTTGCAATTCCTAATGAAATAATAGATTTAGGTACTGATCAGTGACTGCCAAAGCCCTGAGATAACAACACTGGTTGTATCAGATAGTCTTTAAACTTTAAAAAGGATGGACCACACAGATACCACCTGAAATACCCAGTGAGCAATCTTAACATTACTAAAAGTGAAAAATCTGATGTTATGTACCACTGAACAGGACACAAAAGGATATACGCAGCACATCAGTGAATTATTCGTGCCCTCCAAAATATCACACCTGGGCAGGCACAGTGGCTCATGCCTGTAATCCTAGCACTCTGGGAGGCCAAGGTGGGTGGATTGCCTGAGCTCAGAAGTTCTATATCAGCCTGAGCAAGAGTGAGACCCCTGTCTCTACTAAAAAAGAAAAATTATCCTGGTTTGGTGGCAGGTGTCTGTAGTCCCAGCTACTAAGGAGGCTGAGGCAACAGGACCTCTGGTGCCTGAGAGTTTGAGGTTGCTGTGAACCATGAAATCATGGCACTCTACCAAGGGTGACAAAGTGAGACTGTCTCAAAAAATAATAATAAAAAAATCACACCTGAATCTGACCAAAGTTCTCCATTTGATTACCACCTTAGACGAAGCACATGTATGGAGGAATATGTTAACTGGGAACACAACCAACAAAATTCAGAATGTAAGAAATTCAACACATCAAGTTACTTCAATGAATACACAGCACAGAAAGAGAGCAAATGAAGTAGGAGGAACTATTCCATAATAACAGAAGCTTGGGAGATATGTCAGCCAAAAGCAAGGAGTGGTTCCTGATTCAAATAACTCAATGGTTATGGGATAATTTGGGGAAATATGATCGGATGTTTGGTAATATTAAAAAATTATGATTAAGTTTTTATCAAATATCAATATTTGATATTGATTGTATTATTGATAACTAAACAAAAGGCAATAATCGGATGAGTGAGTGACTGAATGGGTAAATGAATGAAGGAATTAACACATTAATTAGCAAATGAAGCTGTTCATCACTGGCTGCTGCCCAAGTCCCAGGCCTGCAGTATGTATGTCTCTTGCAGGGGCCGTATAGACTCTTTCCCTAATATCTGAGCCCTTAAAATGCTCATCGAATTTTGGGGGTATTTCATAGTCACCAGGGAGCCTGCAGACAATGTAAGTCCTTCCTAGACAGTAAGAACATCTGCAGCAGGGGCCAAGAAGCCATGTTTCTAGCCTGCTCCCTGTGTGACTCTAATGTAAGAGGCCACAGAGCACTCTGGGAAACTCTGGGTAGGACCTGGCAGATAGGATGTGCCCTGGTGGCCGTGAGCACAGAACCTGGTGTGAAAGGCCACAAAGCTAACTGGTTCCTTGTGCAATGGCCCTCTTAGCCTCTTCTTCCTCCATAGACTCCTGAAATAGCCTCCTCCTCTATCATCCACCCAAAGCCATATCCTAAAATAGGAGGCAAAGTGGGGCAGTGTGTGGATTTGGACCAGACTTCAAGCCGTTAAAGAAGGTCCACGCTACAGATGACAGGAGTAGGGGTGAAGACCCACTCCCTTGTTCCCCAGGGGGCACTGTACCTTCACCTTCTTCTCTGGAGACGAATCCTGACAACACTACACGGAGAAAAAGAAAAGTAAGCTGCTTTCAGGCTCCTGTGCAGAGAGTGCCTTCTCGGCAAAGATGCCTGCCCCCACCCCTCAGGGGCTAGGCCACGCAGAGCCCCCAGGCAGCAGGGCACACTCACCCTCAGGGCTGAGGCAGAAGTCAGTGGAGGCTGAGCCATGCTCGTTGTGGACGGTACATCGATATACACCACAGTCTATAAGGGACGCCTGCACGATGGCCAGGGCTGCTGGTCCCTCATCTCCTGCACTGCAGAAAGCAAAGACCCTTCTCCTGAAGGCCATCCCCAAGTCACAGACAGCTCCAGACTGCAGTCCTGAGGTCCTCAGACCCTACTCTCATTGCCCGCTATGAACCCAAGCTCTGAGAGTTCTGGGGAGGCAGCGAAATCCCGCCGCCTGCAGATGTGACACCTACCATCTGTGTGACTTTCAGCAAATGGCTTAAAGGCCTTTGGCCCCTAATTTTTTCATCTCTACTATGGGAATAATAGAATCTCCTTCATAGGAGATAACTGTGAGGATTAAATGGAGTGATATACTCAAAGGGCTAGGAAAATGCCCAATGTTATGGCTGTAATTAGGGAGGCAGTCAGGTGCGGATGGTACCCACGGGCTTACCTTCTGCCCACCTCACCCACAGGGCGCTGGTCCTTGGCCCATGTCAAGACTGAGTCACTGAGAATGTTGAAAAACTGGCACCAGAGCTTCAGACTCCCTGAGGCATCGGGAAACTGCTCCACTCGAATCTTCCGGATCACCTGTGGGGCTGAGAGCAGGGCCAAGTTAAGAGGGAGAAACCATGTCCCCTCCATCCTACATACTCTTTGGCTACAGCCCAGCCTCCGTGGGTGTCTTTGGGGGAACAGCTGTGAGAATTCAAGTCTCCCCACAAACCCACCACTGCAGAGACCCCAGCTGCCTCCCTGTGTGCCGCAGGCTTCTGCCCTGACCCTACTGCACTCATCTCAGCTGGAAAGAAGCCACTACTCCCTCAATCCCCAACCACAAGGGCCTCATAGCAGTCAAGAGAAGAGCTTCCTTTGTACTTCATGCGCCTAGCTCCAGAAACCAGTATTTGAATCCCACCTCCCCTACTCTGTGGTCCTGGGATGAACCAGTGGAGGGTTATGGCGATGACGGAGGTAGCATGCTACCAGAGGGAGCCGGGCCTGGGCTAAGACCTTGACTCAGTCTATCCTGTTTGGCCTCACAACATCACAAAGGTGGTACTGTTATCCCCATTTTATGGAGTGGCAGAGCCAAGATAATTCCAAAGGCTGTGAAGTAAAAATACTGTTACAAAGTTAATTCCTAATTTTCCGGTAGGGACGTGTCACCCAGTAGGGTGGGGCTGTCAGCCGCCTCTGCCTCTGAGCAGCCATCCCTTATGAAGCCCGGCCCCACCCCACCCCCACTGCTCACCCTTCAGCAGGTCTTTGGCTTTCTTGGGCTTGGCCAGAGCTTCCTCTTTGCTTTCATCCGGGGCCAGCTCTGCGTCCAGACCACTGGCCTTGGGGCTGGGACCCAGGCCTCCTGCTGCCGGCTCCTCTTCTGTCTGTGGTACCTCCAGCATGCCCACCTTTCTGCCTTGGGTGGGAGAGCGTCTCTCCCGCTCTGGAGTCCCCGGGGACCCAGGTGCCAGGCTTTTCCTGGAACCCCGAGGGGAAACCTTAGGGCTCTCCCTCTCCTCAGGCTTGGGTGCCTCCGCTTCTCCCACCGCTCTGGCCTTAGGGAGAAACCTCTTCCTCCGTGCCCCTAGGGCCAGTTCCTCAGGTGTAGCTGCAGGGAGACCTGTTGGAGCCTCCCCTGGGAACTCCTCTTCTTGGGAGGGTTCCTGGGCTCTGGCCTCTACTGAGAGCAATCCCTGCCCAGGGACTGCCTGCCCACATGCCTCCACCAGGGACCCTGCCATGCTGCTCTCCTGGAAGGCCCCCATGAGGCCATGCCCCTCCAGGGAAACCTCTCCCTCATCTTCCCTGGATCTTTCTGAGGCCAGCCCGGGGCCCTCCTCGCCTACCACAATGGCAGGGACAGCGAGGGGGCTGAGGCCAGTACCCTGGGAGCCCCAGCCAGTAGCCAGGGCCTGGTGGCCAGCCTGCACCTCACGGTCCAGGAGGCCCGTGAGGCGGCGAGTGGTGCGGGGGCTCAGCAGCAGCGTCTGTGCGCTCTGCACCAAGTGGTCGTTCTCGACACGGTCCAGGATGCGCCTTGATGTCCGGGGACTCAGCCCAGCCACTTCCACAGTGGGGACCAGAGTGGACGAGGGCTCCAGACCTCCAGTGGCAGCACCTGCTCGGATCTCTGCCCCTGCTCCACTTGTCTCTGCAGTAGATAGCTTCAGCAGCAGAAGCAAGTAGTTCTTTAGGGAATCTATGAGGCCAGGGTCACAGCTCCGGGGGCTTGGGGTCCCCTCCTCCACATCTGGAGCCTTGGCACTGATCCCATTGTTGCTGGTGGCCATGGTTTCTGATGGGTGACTCTGAGTGGGGGTCCCCGGCCCCAGGTGCAGTGTGGAGGCAGAATTCAGCAAGGCCTGGTCCTCGGAGGGCAGGAAGGCAGCTGTGCCTATGTGCTGAGAAGTCGGGATGCTGGGCAGTCCCTCGTTGGGGCTATTGGTCAGGGTAGTCCCAGGAGGAGGGGGCACAGGGGGTACCTCCTGGCACAGGCCAGCTGGAGGACAGCCACCCAGATCCACACACAGTGCTCCCCCTGGCTGCTCCTCCTCAGGGTACTGGAACAGGCTGCTGTGTGTGTCAGCGGTGACTGGCCCCAACAGGTCTGGCCCTTGCTGTGTGCCTCTTCCCACCTGCTCCAAGCTCCCTGCAGAAGGCAGCTGTGATGGGAGCATGAGGTTCCCTGACAGAGGACCCAGCACTGTCTCCTCATGGTTCCTGGAAGTTGTGGCTGCTGCCTCCTCAGATCTGGGCATGAAACCAGGTTTTTCAGGGACACAAGACCCTTCTGGAGTCTGCGTGAAACACTCAATGATCTGAGGAGGCTGAGGACCCTTTGAAGGTGAGAGTTCAGGGGCCTTGGGTGGTGGGCTGAGGCTAGTCATGGCCTCCTGCTCTGACTGAACTTTCACGGCTGTGGGTACAGTCCCCTCTGACTGAGTCCCCTTTTCTCCCTGTACCCATCTGTCTTCCTGCATCCTGCCACCTGCCTGTGCCCTCCTGCCTTCCCCTATTGTCTTATCTTCTGCCTGTGCCTTTTCTCCCTGCGTCTCCATCCTTCTCTGTGTCACCACACCCACATCCTTCTGTGAGCTCCTGCCTGACTGCGGCCTCTCACTGTCTTGTGTCCCAACACCTGCCCGCACCTTGCTGTCTGCCTGTGTCCTCTGCCTTGTCTGTGCTTGCTCTCCCTGGGGCCTTCCATCCACCTGCACCTTCCCAGCTGCCTGCATATTCTTCTTGCCTCCAGCTTCCTGGTCAGCAGACGTTCTCCCATCCTCCTGGGTTTCCATATCCATGGGGTCGATGGCACCTTGACTTCTAGAGGTGCTACAGCCAACAGAGGCTACGTTAGGGCTGCTGCTAGCAGGCAGAGTAGGAGCCACAGTTGCCTGGGACTCTAGGCCCTGAGAACACAAGGACCAAAGTGAAGACTTAATGGTATATATATCAGAAGCTCCTTCCAGTCTGGCTTCCCCACCTCTTCTGACCTTACCCAGAACTGCTCTGATGGGAGGCAGACCTACAACACAGTCCAAGATCCCCGTGAACACCCACCCTGATGTCTGATCTGGAGTCTGGGCTAGGGACTATCCTGCATCCACGCCCAGCTCTGGTCTTTTCCACCTCTTCCTGAAGAAATCCTCCCTTTCCTGAAAGACCTGCTCATGTGTTATCCTACCCTTTTCCTCTGCCCTTGAAGGAAAATGCTCTCCAGGGCTCCCAGAATAGTCCATCTGTCCTTCTCTTGTGTCTCCAGACAGAAATATGGGTGATGTGGAAGAATGCCAAAGGGTCTCCAAGTGATGGCCTCAGTGACAGAGTCCACTAGTAACTGAGTGAGTGAAATGTATGAAAGGCACCTACACCAAGAACTCAATGAAACATTACAATGTTGCCCTTGTGAACATCTACTGTCTGCAAAGCAGCAGGCCAGGCTCACAGCAGCCCCAAGTACTCACAAGGACCATCCCCATCCTAGAGATGACACTGACACAGAGGAGTGTGATTGGCCTGCTGTCAGGCAGTGAGCAAGGGGCAGTGCTTAGATCAGGAGCCAGGTGTAACCAGGCCCACACCGTAGGTTCTTTGCTATTACACTGCAATGCCACCTATTTAAAAATAAGTAAAAAGCCTTCCTGTCTAAATGTGGCATAAGACAGTAATTTGCCTCTTGTCCTCCTAGATATCATTAAAACCAACAAAGTTGGCTCGGCACCCGTAGCACAGTGGTTATGGCATTGGCCACATACACCTGGGCTGGCGGGTTCAAACCTGGTCTGGGCCACAACAACAATCATAGACAACAATGATAACTGCAGCAAAAAAAAATAGCTGGGTGTTGTGGCTGGCACCTGTAGTCCCAGCTACTTGGCAGGCTGAGGCAAGAGAATTGCTTAAGCCCAAGGGTTTAAGGTTGCTGTGAGCTGTGACGCCATGGCGCTCTGCTGAGGGCGACATAGTATGGCTCTGTCTCGAAAATAAATAAATAAATAAAAATAACAAAGTAAACAAGAAACAAACAAAGCAAACTCCATTGTTAGTGAAAATAAGACCTACAGTGTAAACAAATAAAAAAAAGAATACAGGCTGCCAAAAGCAAGCAAATGCAGACAGAGGGAACAAAGGTACAGGGAAACACACAACGTGCAGCTCAGCGGGTCTCAAGACCCCGTCAGAAGCACAGCTGCTGTGTTTTTTGCACATTTGGAGGTGATGATCTATAAACTCCACAACCAACAAGAGCTGTAGGGTCATGGAGGACGGAGCAGGAGATACAGAGGAGATGACCACTGGAAAGAGGGACAGGAGAGAGGACAGACCAGTGGCAGCAGATCTCAGAAAGGAGCACTGTGCCTATGAACTGTGTGAGGAAACTACCAGAGAACAAGCTTCCATCAACAGAGAGATAATTGAAGGAACCACAGCAAAAGAAATGGTAAGAACCAAATATATTTTACCTCTATTATTGTACATTAGCATATACTAAATATTAACATATATTAGCATGTAACAACTGTAGAACCAAGACCAAAGGCGAGTGGGTTTTGGAGTAGCAAATCAGAATGTTGATGGTCTATGCACAGAATGATCCAGTTGGCACACAAGTGGAAGAGAATGAGAAATGGAGTAAGTTCCTTGATTATATCACCTCCTGTGGCCAGGAACCAAAGACATTATTAAAAGCTGAAAAATCAGGGAACAATGATATAGGATATTTAACTAAGCAAAGATAATCACTTAGAAGTAAATCTTTAGGCTAATATGAGATAGAAAATGAATAGGGGAAAGGTAGGGAGGAAGTACAAACACTTTATCGTTGCTCCTTGTAAAAAATAATGGAGACTGAACAAATAAAAGAATTAATGGTAATGCAGAAAATTCAAACCATAAGTTACTACATACAAATATTTTTTCACTTGCCTATTTTTAATGAACAAATGATTCTACCAAAGTCCAATCATTTTGTTTTATGCAAATGAAATTCTCAAAAGTCTGATCTATGTGTCCCTGATGATATCTTTGGTGAGGAAATTGCTTAGACCTTCTCAATAGAAAATGCCCTCAGCTATATAACAACAACACAGGAATTAACAGTTCTAGTTCTATCAGAGCCTCATACAAAATCAGACCAAATACTGTAAGACTTTAAAATGTATATAACTGGAGGATGGTGGTCTTTTGAGATGCTAGTTCTCAGCTGCCAGCAAATTAATAAACTTCCCTTTCTTTTTTCTAAAAATAATAAATGAAATTAAATATACATAATTGGCTTGGTGCCTATAGTTCAATGGTTAGGGTACCGGTCACACACCCTGGGGCAGGCAGGTTCAGGTCTGCTAAAAACAACAATGACAACTATGATAAAAAATAGCCAGGTGTTGTGGCGGGTGCCTGTAGTCCCAGGTACTTGGGAGGCTGAGGCAAGAGAATTACTTAAACCGAAGAGCTTAAGGTTGCCGTGCGCCACAGCACTTTACGGAGGGCAACATTCTAAGACTCTGTCTCAAAAAAATAATAAATAAATAAATAAACATAATTAAAATATATATGAATTAAGTATAGAATTTGGAGTTACTTCATTTGCATATGGGAATTTGAATGAATGCTATGGGAATGGGAAAATTTGAAAGAGTTTGATTAATACCAGGAGTAAGCCTGCCTGAAGGATTTAATAAAAATATTCTTCCACCTTCTCTGACAACCAGATGCCAACAGACAGAGATGCCTTGGAGCTGACAGACAGCGATTAGTAATATGCTAGAGCCTTCTTTTAACTTCTGATAGTCTAGGGTTAGGAAGCATTAATGCAGACACAAAATTTATAAATTTATAAAGGAAGTGCTGACTTTGTGCACAGCCTGCTGCTGTTCATGACTCATGAAGACAGAACTTGAGAAAGCCGCCCTCACTCCTCCTCACTCTTCCCTCAGTCGGGTCAGTCCTTAGTTCTACTGAACCTACTCCCTTTATCACAATATCCCTTTCCTTCTGTCTCCACTGCTAACAACTTAATCCAAACTGCCAACAATCCTGTCTGGTCTGGACTTCTGTAAAGCTCTGTTACTGGCAACCATGACTCCAGTCTTTGCCTCTGCTAAACCGTCATCTTCACTACAGCCCCAGTGATCTTTCTAAAATGCAAGTCTGATTGTAACATCCTTGCTTACCATCACTTACAGGATAAAGCCTAAAAGCCTCAGCCTAAAAGAGCAGAAAGGCTAATAATATAGTAGTCACATCTTATTCACAGTTTTACTTTCCATGGTTACAGTGACCCATGATCAACCTTGGCCTGAAAATATTAAATGGAAAATTCCAGAAATAATTGGTAAGTTTTAAATGTTATGCTGTTCTAAGCAGCATGATGAAATCTCATGCCGTCTGTCTCACAGGGCATGAATTGCCCCTCTGTCCAGCATGTCATGCTGAGAACACTGCCTGCACCTGCTGTCACTGAGCAGCCACCTTGGTTGTCAGGCTGACTGCAGAGGTGTCGCAGTGCTTGAGCTCAAATGACATCTGTTTCACTTAATAATGGCCACAAGCACACAAGTAGTGATGCTGACACATAGTTCCACATTACTACTGTTGTTGTTAATCTCTTACTATGCCTAATTTGTATATCACACTTTATCTTAGGTACACACATATATAGGAAAAAAGATAGTATTTTATAGGGTTTGATACTATCCACAGCTTCAGTCATCCATTAGGGGTCTGGGAAAGTATCCCCCATGGATAAGGGGTCCTATTATATTCTACTGGCCAGAGGAATAGGCATGGGCACAACCTCTAAGGACAACAATTTGGTGCTATTTACTTAAAAAACACTTATAATCTTTGACCAGCAAGGGTCAAAGGAATTTACCCTACACATGTACTTTCATTTTCAGATGGACTTAAACACACACATCAGTGCAGCACAGTTTACACCAGCAAAAGACTAGAAATGAGGTAAATTCCTCCAGTACTGGACTGATCCATTGAATTGTGGAATATCCACAGTCCATATAAATACAATAAATAATCAAATAAAAAATCAAGGTGAAGAATAGAAAGTATAAAACACAACCTTTGCGTGGAAAATACACAGGTGCGCATTCAACATTTGTAAATGTAAAGAAAACAGCTCTAGAAGAATGACCAAGAAAGCAGTTTTGGTAACTGACTTTAGGAAGAGGAACAGGATGATGGGGTAGGGAAGGAAGAGACTTGCTAGTCTCTATATCCTGGGGTGGCCAACCTTTTTTTTTCTGCCACATACTGGATGAAGAATTATCTTGGGCCACACATTAAATAAACAAACACTAACAAAAGCTGATGAGCACAGAAAGAGTCTGTGCATAATTTTCATGATATCCAACAGCCCAGGTAAGCAAAACAGACCTCAAAAAATCCACATGCAGCGTGCGGGCCACAGATTGGACGCCCTTGCTTACCTTTTGTGCTTTTTGGATTTTTTTATCATGTGCATATAACACAAAGTCAACAAAAATACGAATAAAAAGGAAAATATATAAGGAAACAAACCCTTATGTGATGAACGAGGCCCCCAGATCTCTCTCCATGTTCATCTCTTGGATCCTTTTATCTAACACTAATTTAATTGTACTAACAACTGTGCTATTTTATAACATCTTTGTGTGTTTTTTCTTGATATTCCCATCCCTTTCCATGCCCACCTTCTGAGACTCCTTCTCATTCTTGAAGACCTCACTCAAGTTTCTTCTCTTCTTTACAAACTTCCTGAGTTCCTCCTCCACCCCCCAAAAGTCATGGTTCCTCACTTGGTGCACCCGTAGCAAATGCACCTAACTAATTCCATTGCTATATCCTCATTCTCTGTGGTGGTTATTTGTTTCATGTATGTGTCACCTGCTAATCTGTGAACTCTTCCCTGCTGAAGAGGGTTCAGCACAAGCCCAGGAGTTAGAGACCAATAAATGCATGGAGGACAGGGGCTCATGCCTGTAATCCTAGCACTCTGGGAGGCCAAGGCAGGAGGATCCCTTGAGCTCAGGAGGTCAAGACAGCCTTAACAAGAGTAAGATCCCATCTCTACTAAAAATAGAAAAACTAGCTAGGCATTGTGACAGGTGCCTATAGTCCCAGGCTACTCGGGAGGCTAAGGCAGAAGGATCATTTGAACAGAGAAGTCTGAGGTGGCTGTGAGCTATGATCATGCCACAGCACTCTAGCTAGGCAACAGAGTGCGACTGTCTCAAAAAAGTAAATAATAAATAAATAAATAACTGAATATTTCCCGTGTGCTTCTACAAGGCCTGACACTTCTTAACACTGGAGTGGGAGGGTGCATCCACATCTGGAACTGCATAAAGATATAACAAGGAATGTCATATGTTTCTTAAAAATAAAAAAATTATTTGACTTGGTTAGGAATTTTAAAAAGAAAAGGAAAGAAAAATTGTATAAGCAGAGTGAACCTAGCTGGTCTAAGCTTTTTTACTATAAAAAGGCTTTTTCACTACCAGGCTTGATTTGCCATCCTGTCTTTCCATTTCCTCCCATACATTCTAGATATTAAGTACCAAATCAGACTCACCTTTGTGTCCTTCACAGCCCCAAACAAAATAAGAGGTTCATAGGAATGAACAAGCAAAGGGAAAGGAGGATGGCTTATGCTCCCTTAAGGGGGCTTGGCACTGGAGAGCTGGTTTTGGTGGGTAGGGGACAAAGCCAGGAGCTTAACAAGGATGGGGCACTGAAGCTTCATCATCTTTTAATGTTCAGGGGTATTCCCCAGTGAAACCATCTGGCCCTGAAGGTTTCTCTTTTGGAAGATTTTTGTCTACAAATTCAATTTCTTTAACAGTCACAAGATTATTCAAGTTATCTATTCTATTTTTGAATGAGTTTTGGTAGTTAGTGATTTTTAATGAATTGGTCTAGTTCATTTTAGTTGCTAAATTTACATGAAGTTTTTCAGAGTAGACCTTTATTACCCTAATAAACCTTCCAGGGGCTGTGGTGATAATCCCTCTTTCATTCTTAATACTGTTACTTTGTGTCTTTATCCTCTTTTTTTTCTTTGTGAGTCTTGTTAAAGGTTTATTAAATATTCCAGATCTTTTCAAATAACCAGCTTTGGGTTTGATTCTTCTTCTCCATAGTTTTCAGTTTTCAATTTCATTTGTTCTCTGTTATTTCCTTTTTTCTGTTTGCTCTGGGGTTTATTTTGCTCTTCCTTTCCTAATTTCTTTTTTCTTTCTTTTTTTTTTTTAGTTATTAAATCATAGCTGTGTACATTAATGCAATCATGGGGCACCATACACAGGTTTTATATACCATTTGACATATTTTCATCACACTGATTAACATAGCCTTCCTGGCATTTTCTTAGTTCTAATTTCTTAAGGTGGACATTTAGATTACTGATTTTAGAACTTTATTCTTTTCTTTTTTATTAGAAATAAGATCTTTCCCTGTCACCCAGGCTGGAGTACAGTGGTACAATGATAGCTCACTGTAAACTTGACCTCCCACCTCAGCCTCCGAAGTAACTGGGACTCAGGTATGTGCCACCATGCCTAGCTAATTTTTAAATTTTGTAGAGATGGAGTTTCTCTATGTTACCCAGACTGGTCCTCAAACTCAGCCTCCCAGAGTGCTGGGATTTCATCCAGCCTTCTTTTCTAATATAAACATTTAATGCTATAAATTTTCCTCAAGGTACCTAATTAGCAGCATCCAATGTTTAAATACATTGTATTTTTACTTTTCAATTTTACTTTTCATTCAATGAAAAATGTTCGAACTGTGCAAAAGCAATGTGAACTTTCTTTTTCACATGGCCATAAATGTATGTTATTTAATGCAAATTTTTCTATCATCTTTCTGTCACTGATTTCTAATTTCATTTAATTTTTTGTCAGAGAATATATTTTGTGTTATTTCAATTATTTTACATTTATTAAGATTCATATTATGACCAAGATATAATTCTATTTTGGTGAATATTTTATATGCATTTGAAAAGAGTGAGAATTCTGTTGTTACACAGAGTATTCTATAAGTGTCTATTAGACACAGATGGTTGATAGTGCTGTTGAGTTCTTTTATATCCTTACTGGTTTTCTGCATCAGTTCTATTGATTACTGAGAAAGGAATGTTTAAGTCTCCAACTATAATTGTTGTTTGATCTGTTTCTCCTTTCAGTTCTGCCAGGTTTTACTTTATGTATTTCAAAGCTATATTGTTAGGTACACACACATTTTTCATTGTTATGTTTCCTTGAATTGATCCTTTTATCATTAGGTAATTCACTATTTTTCCTCAATTTTTTTTTTACACTTTAGACTATTTTGTCTACTACTAATATGAACATTGGAGCTTCACATGGTATATATTTTTCTACCATTTTACTTTTAAACACCTATGTCATTATATTTGAAGTGGATGTTTTGTTGACAGCATAGCTTTGGAAAAGTTTTTAAATCCAGTCTTACAATCTCTGTAATTTACTGGTATTATTTAGACCATTTTGCATTTAATATAATCATTCATACTTTTGGATTTAGGGTAATCATTTAATTATTTATTTTCTGTTTGTTCTCTCTTTTCTTCTTCCTCTGTTTTCCAATTCCTCCTCTCCTTTATATTATATGAACATTTTTTAGTATTTCTCTTTAATTTATATATTGTGATTTTTACCATATCTCTTTGGATAGTACTTTAGTTGTTGCTCAAGGGCTTATAGTAAACTTTTTTTTTTTTTTTTTTTTTTGAGACAGAGCCTCAAGCTATCGCCCTGGGTAGAGTGCTGTGACTTCACAGCTCACAGCATCCTCCAACTCCTGAGCTTAAGTGATTCTCTAACCTCAGCCTCCCAAGTAGTTGGGATTATAGGCACTCGCCACAATGCCCAGCTATGTTTTGGTTGTAGTTGTCATTGTTGTTTGGCAGGCCCAGGCTGGATTTGAACCTGCCAGCTCTGGTGTATGTGGCTGGTGCCTTAGCCACATGAGCTACAGGCACTGAGCCACAATACATTCTTAACCTTAGAGTCAATATTTTACTACTTCAAATGGTACATAGTAATATTACCACAATATAGGTCCCTTTAGTCTCTCTTAATGATTTGATTTTGTTATATATTACATCCACATCCATTAAAAACTTCAGCACACAATGTTACCTTTTTTTACTTTTTACCTTCAAACGTATTTTAAAGAAATCAAGAGGAAAAAAAATCTATTCTATTTGCCCAGATATTTACCATTTCTATAGCTCTTCCTTCATTCTTCATGCTACAAGTTTCCTATTGGTATCATTTTCTTTCTGGCTGAAATTTTTACTTGAGCAATTCTTTCAGAACAGATCTACTGACAGTGTCATCCCTTAGTTTTCCCTTTATTTGAGAATGTATTTATTTCACCTTCAATACTTAAAGATATTTGTGTCAAATGTAGAATTAGAGGTTGAACACTCTTTCCTTTTAGCATTTAAAAGTGCAACTGAGTGAGACTCTGTCTCAAAAAAGAAAGAAAAAGAAAAAGAAATGTTGTTCCACTTCCTTTTGGCCTCCATTGTTTCAGATGCAAAATCTGCAGTCATTCAAATTGTTCCCCTGTAAATAATGCATAATTTTTCTCTGGCTACTTTCAAGAGTTTTTCATTGTCTTTATTTTTCAACAGTTTGATTATGGTGTTTCTGGATGTGGTACTCTGTGGGCTTATCCCAGTTTTTGTTGTTGTTCTTTGTTTGTTTTGACACAGAGTCTCATTCTATCACCCTGGATAGAATGCCATGGCATCAGGCTAACTCACAGCAACCTCAAACTCTTGGGCTCAAGTGATCCTCTTGTTTCAGCCTCCCCAGTAACTGGGACTACAGGTACCCACCACAATGCCTGGCTATTTTTTGGTTGTAGTTGTCATTGTTGTTTGGCAGGCCTGGGCTGGATTTGAACCCTCCAGGTCTGGTATATGTGGCTGGCTACAGGCGCCAAGCCAAGACAGCATTTTGTATGAGTGGCAGAGGAAAAAGTGTTTCAAAAGTGGGGGGTGGGCTGGATAAAATAGATGGGACATATTTATACTAATAAATTATTGGATGTTTATCTGAAATTCCTATTTAACTGGATGTCCTGTACTTCTTTTTGCTAAATCTGTAATCCTAGGTGGAGCTAGCCTCTGGTCTAGGTGGAAACTAAAATGAGACTGTTTCTGATTTTTGTTTTTTCTATACCAGTTAGAAAAATTAGCTTAAAAAGTATGCATTTTACTTCCCAATGTTTTTAAGGGTGTGATAACATTTTGTACTTTATATCTTTATGTTTATTAATGTTTTAATTTTTTAGTTTTTGAGATGGAGCTTCACTCTATTGCCCTAGCTAGAATGCAGTGGCATCAGCGCTCACTGCAACCTCCAGGTCCTAGACTCAAGCCTGAGGCTCTTGCCTCAGCCTCCTGAGTAGCTGGGACTTCAGGGGTGCTCCACCCTGCCTGGCTAATTTTTTCTCTTTTTGGTAGAGATCTGAGCTTAAGCAATCCCTCTGCCTTGGCCACCTAGAGTGTTAGGATTACAGGTATGAGCCATTACACCCAGCTGTGGTGAATTATTTTTAACAAGGTAAATAAAGTCTCTTAAATCCTTTCTTGGATAACTAAAGGCAGATTTGTGTTTTGAATGCTCTTTTAGTAAAACTTGCTATATATTTTTAATAGCTTTATTGAGGTATACTTTATATACCATAAAATTCACCTGTTTTTTTTTTTTTTTTTTTTCTTTTCTTTTTGAGACAGAGTCTCACTATGTTGCCCTGGGTACAGTGCTGTGACATCACAGCTCATACCAACCTCAAACTCTTGGGCTTAAGTGATTCTTTTGCCTCAGCTTCACAAGTAGCTGAAACTACAGGCACCTGCCATAATACCTGGTTATATATATATATATATATATATTATATTATATTTATTTATTTATTTATTTTGAGACAGAGCTTTAAGCTGTCACCCTGGGTAGAGTGCTGTGGTATCACAGCTCACAGCAACCTCCAACTCCTGGGCTCAAGTGATTCTCCTGCCTCTGCCTCCCAAGTAGCTGGGACTACAGGCGCCTGTCACAACACCTGGCTATTTTTGTTGTTGTTGTTGTTGCAGCTGTCGTTGTTGTTTGGTGGACCCAGGCTGGATTCGAACCCGCCAGCTCAGGTGTATATGGGTGGCGCCTTTGCCGCTTAAGCCATAGGCGCCAAGCCTATACATTTGTTGTTGTTGTTGTTTAGCAGGCCTGGGCTGGATTGGAACCCGCTTTCCTTGGCGTATGTGGCTGGCACCCTACCCACTGAGCTATAGGCACCAGGCCAAATTCACCTGTTTTAATTCAATGTAGGTATCCCAGAGTTGTGGCCAGCTTCATAATCCAATTTTAGAACATTTCCATCACCCCAGAAAGTGTCCTGTTTTCTTTGGCAGTCAATCCCTCTTCCCATCCCTGGACTCCGGCAACTGATCTGCTTTCTGTTTCTATGCTATTAGCCATTTGATTGGAATTGTATTAACTATAAGAGTTAACATCAAAAACCCAATATCTTAACACTTAGCTTTCTCATTTGAGAGCATGGTATACTTATTTCCATTATTAAAATAGTTCTTTTCTCTTTTTAAGTTCTATTGTTTTCTTTACATAGGCTCAGCATGTCTCTCGTTAGGGTTAGGTACTTTAAGAGTTAGGTACTTTTAGCGTCTCTGCTTCTGGGATTTGATGCCCAGTACTTCCTTACTCCATCGTGATTTTGATTTTCTTTCCTGAGAATAGAGGTAACTCTGGAAGGTTGAATTAGGCTTCTATCTTGGGTATGATTGAGGAACAGATGCTAGAACTGAGGCCTCTTGTGTTGTTAAGAATATCCAGAGATCCTCCCCTCCAGCCCAGCCAGGCCATTCAGACAGCTCTTTCCCTGGGCAGAAGCAATCCTGTCTAAAGGTACTCAGTAAGTGGAAGTGGACTCTAAGTGCCCTCAAAGGCAGCTATTTAGTACCCTCAGCTGGGATCTTTTCTAGTAGAATGGACCATCTGCCCAAATCCTCAGATGGGGACAGTGTAGCACAGGAGAGCTCTGCTGAGTACTGTGGAACCTAAGAGTGTCTTCTTGAGAAACCCTGTAGGTCCTGAGGGTGATCATCCTGAGATGTAGGAGCTCTCACAATAGAGGTTCTGGGTTTTCAGGTAATAATGTGAGTGTAAGTATTTTCTGAGAGCTGTTGAATGGAGGGGGAATAAGGAGAGACATGATCCTGCCTTTAGGACTTATCTATTAAATTGAGGGGACTACACTCACAACAACCAAGAAGTGCAAAAAGGAGGATGTGCTGCATGGTAATGGCGGTGGAATTTCAGGAAGGAGTCACCTACTTGCCTCTCTGGAAGGCATTTAGGGAGAGGCTATACTGGTTGGAGCATGTTTAGGATTTATCACTGGAAATTTATTAGAAAAATATTGAATATAATTTTTAAATACTGAAGAATGCTCTTAGTATTCCTAGATAGAAAGAATTGAGATAGGTGAAAGAGAGAAGGGAAGACATTCTAGGAAGCATGAATAGCAAGAAGCAAGGTAAGGTGATAAGCTGTGACGCCACAGCACTCTACCGAGGGCGACATAAGAAGACTCTGCTTATCCTAATTTTAATGCCTAAGTGCACTGAATGTTTCTTTACACTTTTTCTTCCTTTTTATGTCTTGTATTCTGTTCTGGTATGTTTAGCATCATCTTAACATTATCTAGGGTCAGGGGTGAGACAGAAGGGGGAATGAACTAACATTTATTGAAATATCTTCTAGTAGTGCTGGATTATTCTAGATAATTCAGAAGAACTTTACTACTGAGGACAAGGAAAGCTGGAAAAAATGTAAAAATATCTGCACGAAGGCACTGGAGAGCCAGTTAAGTGAAGAATTATTAGGCCAGAATTTGAGAGGAGACAGAAATCCAGAATGGCAGGCCCAACATTTGACATAGCTTTTGTCCTGGTGGCATTTGCCAAGCCAGAAGAGAAGGAGAGACAGAGAGTATTTTGGATGGCCTCATGGGACAAAGGAGATGAAAATTAAAGTCCAGGATCTTAAGAGTGGAAGCCCTTATAAATCCTCTGGGCTTTGGGTTGGGACTTTGAGAGTTTGTGCCCTAGGAGTAAGGGGAAACCAGAAGAAAAATTACTCTCATAGTATTGATGATCTCTGAGTCATCTGGGTGACTACGAAATATCTGTCTTTGAAATTAGGTTAAGGTGATTCAAGATACCCAGTGCTCCCCAGGCATACAGCAGAAGCAAACAAAAATCATATCTGGAAGATGACAGCATCATCCTAAGCCTCAAACTATTTTTTTAAAAGTATTTTAGGCCAGATATGGTGGTTCACACCTGTAATCCTAGTGAGACTCTCTCGCTACTAAATACAAAACAACTAGCCAGGCATCATGATGGGTGCTTATACTCCAAGCTTTTGGAGAGGCTGAGGCTGAGGCTAAATCAAGCCCAAGAGTTTGAGATTGCTGATGAGCTATGATGCCCTGGCACTCTACCCAGGGTGACCGAGTGAGACTCTCACTCTCAAAAAGAAAAAAAAGAAAGAAAAGAAAAGGTAATGTACACAATGCAAGGGTATATTTCAAAATAACTAAGAGTAAATTGTAAATTTTAAATGCCTTACCACAAAAAATAAGTAAGTGAGGTGATGGTTATGTTAATCAGTTTGATTTTGATTTAAGTATTCAACATTGTACCCCATAAATGTGTAAATTATGATTTTAATTAAACATTAAATTTAAAAAGCATTTCAAATATAATATTTGGCACAAAATGAAGATAAGCAGACACACAGTGAGAAAAAAACAGGAACAAGAACTATGAAAAACAGCAGAATGGCTCAGCGCCCATAGCACAGTGGTTACGGTGCCTGCCACATACACCGAGGCTGGCGGGTTCAAACCCGGCCCAGGCAGCTAAACAACAATGTAATCCCAGCACTCTGGGAGGCCGAGATGGGCAGCTTGCCTGAGCTCAGGAGTTTGAGACCAGCCAGAGCAAAAGTAAGACTCCTGTCTCTACTAATAATAGAAAAACCATATGAGCATTGTGGTGGGCATCTATAATCCCAGCTACTGGGGAGCCTGAGATATGAAGTTTTTGCTTGAACCCAAAGAGTTTGAGCTTGCTGTAACCTATGACACCATGGCACTCTATCCAGGGTGACAGAGTGAGATTCTGTCTCAAAAAAAGGAGAAGGAGAAGAAGAATCAAATGTTAACTTTTGAACTGAAAAATGCAATAGCTGAATGAAAACATTCACTGGTTGGGCACAAAAGAAGAATCATACACGACAGGAACAAGTCAGTGAACATGAAGTTAGGGCAATAACAGTTATTCATTCTGAACGACAGAAAGGGTAGAAAAAGATCAGAAAAAAAAATAAACAGAGTCTCGAGGACCTATGGTCCAATATAAAAAAGTCTAACATTTATGTTATTGGTTAACCAGAAGGGGACTAGAGAGTGTGTGATGCAAAACAAAGCAATTACAACAATAACAAAAACACTGAAGAAATAATGGTTAAAACTTCCCAAATTTGGCAAAAAACAAACTTATAGATCAAGAAGTTGAGCAAACTCCTAAAGGGATAAACCCAGCCTGAGCAAGAGTGAGACCTTATCTTTATTAGAAATAGAAAAATTAGCCAGGTGTTGTGGCAGGTGCTGGTAGTCCCAGCTACTCAGGAGGCTGAAATGCTGTCTTCTTTCCTGCTATAAAACGCTGTTTCCCTAAACCCCTATGAAATATTGCCTTCTCTGCTTCCCAACAGGTGACAAACTGCTTCCTTCCAGTTAGTACTCTCACTCTGGCTCCTCAGGCTCTTTAATGCTGCCACCCATCTACCTCTTCTTTTGATAAGTGGGCACCCTAGCATCCCTGTCTGCACACAAAATATCATCTTTTCTCTGTTGGCTACGTGCTCCCCAGGAAGTGATGGCACTCCTGTCCCCAACCACAGCAGTGTCTTGTGTCTTTCTTATACTCACTGTTTTGTTTTTTTTTTCCCTTCCTTCCCTTTCCTTTTCCCTCCCTCCCTTCCGGCCTCTTTCCTTCCATCCTTTTTTTTTTTTTTTTTTTTTTTTTTAGGCACAGTCTCTCTCTGTTGCCCAGGCTACATGCAATGCTGTCATCAGTAACCTCAGACTCTTCAGAGATCAGGTGTTCCTCCTGCCTCAGCCTCCTGAGTAGCTGGGACTACTGGTGTGTGCCACTATGCAGGGCTTATTTATTTATTTATTTATTTATTTATTTAATTTTTGTAGAGACAAAGTCCCACTATTGTTCAGGCTGGTCTCCAACTCCTGAGCTCAAGCAACCACCCGCCTTGGCCTCCCAGAGTGCTAGGATTCCAGACGTGAGCCACTGTACCTGACCCAACTGCCATTTATTTAATTCTTAGTGGGAACCACACCCTGTTCTAACTACCCTGATTCTTACAACAGCCCTATGAAAAATGGTACTAGTAGTATTCCAATTTTATGACTTGCCTAAGATCAAACCACGTTGAGCCTAGTCAGATTTGCATATAGATATAACCTGACCCAAAAGCCTTAGATAAACCTAGATTTAACCAGATTTTCCTAGACATTCAATATTTTCAAGAATCTTCTAAGGAGCTTCCAAGTTGAGACCTGCTGTGCACCTCAGCTCAGTCCTGCTGCTCAGTCTCCCACACAAGCCTGCTGGCCACCTGCTGGCCTCAGGGAACATCTTCCTCCACCTCCCTCTGGGTCACGGTCCCCTTGGCCGTGAACACCCATGCTCTCAAAGGGAGGGTCACAGTCAGACTGTGCTGCCCCACATGCCTGACATCTGGAGAGTGGCTGGGGTGAGGGCCATGCCGTGCTCCCCTGGTCCTGGCACTCCATCCCCACCCTACCCCCTTCTATAAATAATCCACTGCTCACTGGCTGCCAAGCTGTTGCAGCAAGAGTTTCCATGAGGTCAGCTTCCCAGAGCACCCACCAGGCACCCAACACCCGCACTTACTCCTCCTGGAGTCCTGAGGCCTGCTTGCCCCTGTGAAGGGCTGTCCCAGGTTCTGTGTTTCCGCCGGGCAGGAGGTGGTGGCACTGGGGCAGAGGCCTGAGGTGGGGTCTTCCCTGAGCTCTGGGCCTCAAGTTCTGGAACTTGAGTCAGGGAAGAAATGGGCTTGCTGTCAGCGGTGGACTCTGCTTTGGGCTTTGGAGGGGCAAATCTCTTCCTGTTGAAAGGCCTAGTTGGTTGGGGAACTGTGGAGGGGGTGGGCTGGCCAGGAGCAGCAGGCACCTCCCCACCTGCAGCCTTGATCAGTGCCTTCCCCGAGGAGTCCTCTCCAGGTGCCTCAACACTTGGGGGCTGGGGCCCTCTGTCTCCCTGAAGACTGACTGCCCGGGTGCTCTCCACGTACATGTCCTTAAGGGAGAAATACCCTTCCTGATCTGGGCCTGGGACAGGGGCTGGAGCAGAGGCTCCCGAGGCCTTGTCTTGAATGCCCACAGCAGAGCCTGGTTTCCTAGCACTCTCTGGCCCAGAGGACCCAGGCCCCCGTGCAGCCCTGCCTCTGGGCTGGGTCTGGGACTGCTTCATGCCCATGGACTCCTGTGTCTCGCGAGAGTCAGGCTTGTCCGAACTGGGGATACGGTTTTCTGAAGAACGGTGGCTTCGGGCAGCCTTCTCCAACTCTGGATTCTGTAGACCTTGCTTAGATTCTTCACCTTTCTTTTTCTTCTTGGCCCCAGACTCCTTTTGGGGGGGTTTCTGAGATCCCAGCTCCATGGCCTCACAGATGTATGTCAGCAAGCCATGCTCACCGTCCTCCCCATTCTCAGAGACAGCCTCCCCATTTGTAGTCACCTCTCCAGTAGTAAAACTGCTGAGTAGGCCCAAACCTGCGTGCTGGGCAGACTCAGTCTCTCCCTTCTGCTGAGCTGCCAGGGCCCCACCTTCGACCTCTCTGGTAGGGGCTGAGGGGACTGGTGCTTCAGCCCCACTCAGCCTGCGCTTTCGCTGGAAACGGTCAGGGCTGAGCTTGCGCAGGGTGTCGGCCTCCCCCACTGCCTCCTTCTCATGCTTCCAGCTCTGCTCGATCTCACGCAGCTTTGCTGCAGCCTTGAGCTTCAGCTTAGCGAACCAGCGCTGGTGGATCTTGTACTCAGTCATGGTGCCCACCTCCAGGACCCCCGAACAGGATGCAATGCCCTTGCTGTTTCGGGCAGAGGCCTGGTAGACGGCGGCGTCTTCTTCTTGACACCTGGAAGCAGGAGTGTGAGGTGTCACCCGTGCCCTGCTAGGAAGTGTAGATCCTCACTCACCACAGCCAGAGGTGGAGGTGTGGACCCCACTCCCCACAGCCAGAGGCTGTCACAGTCGAGCATGCCCCTTCCCACTGTAAGTCCAAGCACCATGCTCTGCCTCAGAAATCATCACATACTACACGCTCCATTACAGTTAAGGACACCAAGTTGACGAAAGGCTGGCAGCAGCCCAAGATCACACTGTCCCAGGAGGGATTAGACTTGGGGCCTCAGAGAACTCCCTTCAGAGGCAGGTGACCAACAGAGCCCCTTGTGAGGTAATGATGACACAGTTGCTTTTTTTGGTTGCTGACCTGATGGCAAATGTTTCCATGGGTCAGGACCTGCTCTGGTTGCACTCAGCTCTCTGTCAAAGACTCTCCCACCCTGGCCTCAGGAGATCTCAGATGCTGGCAGGCAGGCATGGTTCTCAAGGAGGTTTAGCTCAGCAACAGGACCACCCTCCTCCCCCTTACAGTGCCTGGAGATCTGTGCCAGCCAGCTCCACACTTGAGGACAGGGTCCCACAGAGACAGGCGAACCGGCCACACCCTCACCTGTACAGCTGCAGTGTGTGGCGGTTGCCCTGACGAGTGATCTCATATTTTGGCAAGCCACAGTAGCGGTCCAATTCTGTATCATCCTTGTACCAGGTTACCTCGGGTTCTGGGTATCCTGAAAAGGAAGCAGGAGATTGGGTTGCAAAAAGACCAGTTCCAAAATAGTAGGAGGGAAGAACAGGAGGCCACCAGGAGGACTGGGCAGCACCACCCGCCCCAGGCTTGCGGGAAGAACAGGGCCACTGTATGTCTCGGCTTATTTTTAGAAGTTATTCCCTGTCAAGGCTGAAAATGATTCCCCTTTAACAGCTGGGAAGAAAATACAGAGAGAAATTTTCTAGCTTCCTAGAAGGAAGGGAAACCAGGAGTTTCCAGTTGTCTTCAGCTGGTAGTAATAAACTTCCTCCTATCGTGACTCACGTGCTGCCAGGAGCCCTCTTCCTTCCATTCCAAGTCTCTAGCTGTGAGCATTAATTGACAACACTGCTAAGCTGTGTTGCACACCGCCATGCCCAGCTCTGCTCCATTTACTTTCTTTCTTTTCTTTTCTTTTTCTTCTTTTTTTTTTTTTTGAGACACAGTCTGTTCCCCTGGGCTAGAGGGCCATGGTGTCCCACCCATTTGCCCCTTATCCATCTATCCACCCATCCACACCTACCTACACACACTGTAGTGAGACAAGCATGGTGTCTACTCAACCCCTCTTCTCTGGTGACTCCTAGGACACCCATGAGGAAGAGCTTCAAGTGCTGCTATCACATGCCCCTTGCTTTCCAGGCCATGCACAGTATATAGGTCCAATAACAGACACCCCATCAACTAATCTAATCCAAGTCTTTGACCTAGGATTTGGGAAGTAGGACCTAGGGACAGTCCACCACTGTATTTAGAAATTTACCTTTGAAAGGGTAGGGCAGCCATGTTCTGCCACATGGGCTGAGAAGCAAAGCTGAATCTGGTGGACGGTGAGAGATGGGAAATGAAATTGATGTTCAGAATAGAACAAGAAGTGAGAGACAGAGAGTCCCAAGATGCTTCCAAATACTGGTTCCATTCCTTTTGTGGGCATATCTACATTCCTCTTTTTACTAAGTAGGCCCTCTAGCCTTACCGATGAACTCTGTTTCATATCTTCTACAATTAAAAATATACATATTTTTAAGAGATGGGTGTCACTGTGTTGTCCAGGCTGGAGTACACTGGCAGGATTGCAGCTCACTGCAGCCTTGAACTCCTGGGCTCAAGTGATCCTCCCACCTCAGTCTCCTGAGCAGCTGTGATGATAGGGGCACACCACCATGCCCAGCTCTGCTCCATTTCTTTTCTTTCTTTCTTTTTTCTTCTTCTTCTTCTTTTTTTTTTTTTTTGAGACACAATCTGTTCCCCTGGGCTAGAGGGCCATGGTATCAGGCTAGCTCACAGCAAGCTCAGACTCCTGGGTTCAAGCAATCCTCTTGCTTCAGTCTCCTGAATAGCTGGGACTACAGGCATCTGCTATGACACCTAGTTAGCTTTTCTATTTTTGGTAGACACAGGGTCTCAGACTCCTGAGCTCAAGGGATACTACCGGAATGCTAGGATTATAGGTGTGAGCCACTGCACCCAGCCCTCTGCTTCATTTCTTAAGTTTACTCCAACTGATTTGCATCACTTATTAGAAATCAAAGACTCCTAAACACACACCACTCAGATACAGATATTAAGTAGATACTGGCTGTCAAGCTGGGATCATGAGGTCACAGAAGCAAGTCAGTCAGAGGTCTGCTTTCAGGGCGCTCACACAGCAGGAGATGGGGGTGCAGGACACAGGCAGCTGTGCCCCGTGCTCCGCCCTCCCTGCTCTCTACATATAAACGATGCTCCCATCTCAAGGAGCCCTCCCCTGCCTGATTAAGATATCTCTTTAAGTTGCCCTCACTCTCCCTGGAATCATCAGACCTCCCTCTCTAATACCTCATTCCCACCAGCAACCAAGGCTGATGAGCTGCCACCCTTCTTTAAAAGAATCTTCCTTAGACCCCACACCCTCCTCTAGTTCCTGCCCCCATTTCTCTGCTTTTTCCTTTACAGGAAAATTCTTTGAAAAAGTTGTCTATCCTTGCTGTGCTTGTTTTCCCTTCTCTAATAGGGCTTTCATGCCCATTACTGCATCAGAGTTGTTCCTCAGGTCACCCCCAGCTTTCACACGGCCAGATCTGATGCCTAGTCTGTCCATCCATCAGCAGCACTGACCTCACTTCCTGAAATCTTTAACTTCACCTGCTTCTGAGACACCACTGGCTGCTCATCCTCCCTCACCAGTTGGACCTTCCCCAGGCTCAGGCCTCAGAATCATCTTCCATTCTCTATCCATATTCAGGGATATCTAACCTTACTCAGGAGTCCCAAGTGTCTCTGTCCAGTCCAGACCTGTGGCCTGAACTCCAGGCTCTTATTTCTGGCAGTGTACCTACGGTCTCCACTTGAAGGTCCAGGAGGTATCGAACTTCCCATGCTCCAAGCCAAACTCCTTGTTCTCCCATCCAAGCTAATTCCCACAAATCTCAGTAAATGGCAACTTCACTTGATCCAGGCCAAAACCTGGAGGCAATCCTGTAGTCCTTTCTTTCACTCACATCTACTCCATTAGGCAAGCTTCCCTCCAGAATGTGTCCAGAATCTGGTCACTTCTTGCCGTCCCCACCACTCACCTGGTGCACATCACTCTCAGCTTGCACCTTGGTTCCTGCCCTAACCTCCTTACTGATCTCACTGTTTCCATCCTGGCCTCTTTTCAACCATACTCGGGATAAGAGATAGAGTGATCCTTTTAAAATAAAGTCAGGCCATGGTGCTCCTCTGCTCAAAAACCTCCAATTTCCCCATTTCACCCAGGCCCTCATGGTCTGGCCCTGTGACTGTGCCGGCCTCCCTCCCACCACTGCCCTCTCCCCTACCCTGCTGCACCCTGGCCGTGTGCTCCTGATGGCTCAGCAGCAATGCACCACAGCGGCCAAACCTCACTCTGAGGTCTCCATTCATACGTCTCCTCTGCAGAGAGGCCTCTCCTGCCACCTGTAGCAGAAAGAGCCTCTCTCTCCCTGGCACTTCTTACTGCTCGCGCTATGTTAGTCCCTTCACAGGACACACTGCTACCTGGCTCTTAACACTTATGAGACTGTTGGTTTACGTCCATCCTTTCCATGACAAATATATCAGCTCCATGACAGCAGGGACTTATCTGTGTTTTCACTGCTATGTCACCAGCTCCTAGAATAGTGCCTGGTATGGAATCAACACTCATTCAATATTTATAGATGAATAAGTGAAGCAATATACCAAGTGCTGGGGGTTGGAGAGAAGGGAGTAATTGCCTCTGGCTGGGAAAGGCTTTTGCAGTGGTGAAGCGGGAACCATGCTGGAAAGATGGGCAGAATTTCAGAGAACTTGGATTCAGTACTTCCAGTCCCCTCATTCCCCTGAGCTTTACCCTCATCTGCATGTCCCCTTCCTAGCACTAATCATGACATTATCACTGACTATTTCCCGGTCTGTCTCTCCTGCTAGGCTTAGGTTCCATGTGGGCAGGAATTGTATCCTGTTCCCTGCTATCTCCCCATGACCTAAGAGGGCACCTGGTACATAGTAGGCACTTAATAAAAATCTGGCAGATCAGTAAGTAAACAAGCAAGAGGTGGATGGGAAGGGTGGTCTTGATAAAAAACAAAACAAAACAAAAAACAGCAACAGCAGAGTGTGTGGGTGAAAAGCAAAGTCACGCTGGGCAACTGTGTGTAGGAGCAGGGAGCAAGGGAGGCAAGGCTGCAGCTGGGATGCCAGGAACAAACTCCAGTCAGCCTTGGCTGTAAAGCAAGCCTCATGTTTCCACTGTGAGCTAAAGCCTCTGGTTACATCACTGTATGTGTGGCCAGGCCAGCACAGGTGTCCTCGCCATCCTGAGGGGTGATCTCATCTCTCCAAGAGCCCAGCTCGGAGCCTCCCTGCCCCATGACTGGCCTAGCACAGCCACAGCCTCCATGGCATCCAAGTCCAGTCAAGTTAGGGGAGACGTCAGGGAAGGGCCAGGAGGGAGCTGTTGAATGGAATCAACAGCCCCAGGGCTAGGGCCTCAGCCTCCATGCCACCCTCTGCTGCCCTACGTACAGTGGGGGCCAACCTGGCAGCTTAGGTCTTCATAACAACAATGGGCTTTGGAAGCAAATTTATTTGGAAGACACATTACCTTAAGCCCTGAATAACGTGAACTGTATTCTAAACACACAAAAGCAGGAGGGGTCTGGGTCCCACACTCCTACCTGCACATATGTGTGTGTACCCACAGCAGTAACTGAGCCTGTGGTCTTGCCTTAGTCCCTTCACACCCTGTGACCTCTATTTCATCAGGTCTGACTCAAGAACCCAGCTTCAGGACCAGGCATGGTGGCTCACACCTGTAATCCCAGCACTCCAGGAGGCCAAGGCAGGAGGATGACTTGAGGTCAGGAGTTTGAGACCAGCCTGAGCAAGAGTGAAACCTTATCTCTAATAAAAATAGAAAAGTTAGCTGGGCATGGTAGTGGATGCCTATAGTCCCAGCTACTCGGAAGGCTGAGGCATGATGATTGCTTGAGCCCAGGAGTTTGAGGTTACTGTGAGCTAGGCTGACATCACAGCACTCTAGTCAGTGCAACAGAGTGAGAGTCTGTCTAAAATAAACAAAACTGTAACTCCAAGACTTGTAGCTTCGTACAACCATTTCTAGTTTGCAGAAGGTCAGATTCAGGAGATGAAGAATAAATGAAAATTTGATTTCCAAAGAATTTCAAATATAGAATTTCATTTGACACTCAGAACAACCCTGTGCAAACAACTGCTAACATTAATGAATACTTACTATGTGCCAGATACTGAGCTGAGTACTTTATTATCTCATTTAATCCTCACAAAATCTGACGAGGAATATACTATTACTAATCTCTAATTTAAAGAAGAGGAAATCCAGGCTTAAGAAATTAAGGCTCCTGCCCCAAGTTATCTTGCTGGCAAGAGCAAGAGCTACGAAACAAGCAGGTGCTTTGGTCCCTATGGTACACAGAAGAGAAACAGGCTTAAAAGAAGCTAAGTGACTTGCCCCGGGTCATAGAACGGGCACATGACAAAGCCTGGGGTTTCCTTTCCACTGGAGGTTCTAGGACCAATATGTGAGTTTTTGTTCCCAGTAGTTATTATATTAGACTTATTTCTCTTTTAAAAGTTTCCTCAGAGCTCAGCAACCATAGCTCAGGGGGGAGGGTGCCAGCCACATACACCGGGGCTGGTGAGTTTGAGAAAACATTGACAGTCATTGAAACAACAATGACAACTACAAAAAAATAATAATAACCAGGCATTGTGGCAGGCACCTGTAGTCCCAGCTACTTGGGAGGCTGAGGCAAGAGAATTGCTTGAGCTCAAGAGTTTGAGGTTGCTGTGAGCTGTGAAGCCACGGCACTTTACCAAGGGCAACATAGTGACACTGTCTAAAAATAAAAAATAAATAAAAATAAATAAATAAAAGTTTCTTCAGGAATGTGGTTCTGTCTAAAGCTTCAGACTCTTTGCCTAACTTGCCTGCTATGGATGCTTCCTCCTCACATCCCAACACAGAACCTACAACATGCACACACACACCATCACACAACTACAACTTATGTACACACACACCCGACACAGAACTACAACATATGTACACACACAGCCAACACAGAACTACAACATATGGACACATACCCGACACAGAACTACAGCATATGGACACACACACCCGACACAGACCTACAACATATGGATACACACACCCGCCACAGAACATTAACATATGGACACACACACCCGACACAGAAGTATAACATATGTACACACACACCTGACACAGAACTACAGCATATGGACACACACAACCCGACACAGAACTATAACATACAGACACACATGCCCGACACAGAACTACAACATATGGACACACACACCCGACGCAGAAGTACAACATATGTATACACACCCCTGACACAGAACTATAACATATGGACACACACACCCGACACAGAACTACAACATATGGACACACAAACCCAAGGCACAATTGATAACACATGCATACACATACCTAACATTGAACTACAACACACATAATATATGCATATCAACACACCAAAACAGAAACTACAACAGTTGCACACAACCTGACACATGCATGCACACACACACCAACACAGAATCTACCACACGTGCACACAATCTACCAGAAATGCACACAGACAGAATCTACCACACACTCACACACACAGAATCTATCACACAGACACAGAATCTACCATACACACAGACACAGAATTTACCACAAGCGTGCACACACACTGACACAGAATCTACCACACACACACAGAGACACAGAATCTACCATACATGCACACACACATACTGACACAGAATCTACCACACACGCACACACAGACATAGAATCTACCACATACACACAGAATCTACCAGAAGCACGTACACACAGACACAGAATCTACCACACGTGCACACACACACTGTCACAGAATCTACCACACACACACAGACACAGAATCTACCACACACAGACACAGAATCTACCACACATGCATACATACACTGTCACAGAATCTACCACACACACAGATGCAGAATCTATCATACACACAGAAACAGAATTTACAAGTGTGCACACACACTGACACAGAATCTACCACACGTAAACACACAGAAAGACACAGAATCTACCACACACACAGAGACACAGAATCTACCACATACCCACGGAATCTACCACAAGTGCATACACACAGACACAGAATCTACCACACGTGAACACACAGAAAGACACAGAATCTACCATACACACACACACAGAGACACAGAATCTACCACATACACATGGAATCTACCACAAGTGCATATACACAGACACAGAATCTACCACACGTGCACACACACACACAGACACAGAATCTACCACACACACACACAGAATCTACCACAAGTACATACACACAGACACAGAATCTACCACACGTGCATACACACAGAGACACAGAATCTATCACACACACAGAGACACAGAATCTATCACACACACACACACACATACTGTCACAGAATCTACCACACACGCACACACAGACACAGAATCTACCACATACACACAGAATCTACCACAAGTGCATACACACATACACAGAATCTACCACACGTGCACACACACACAGACACAGAATCTACCACACACACACAATCTACCACAAGTACATACACACAGACACAGAATCTACCACACATGCACACACATACACTGTCACAGAATCTACCACACACACACACACAGAATCTACCACACACATAGAATCTACCACACATACACACATACGCTGTCATAGAATCTACCAAACATGCACACACATAGACACAGAATCTACCACACATGCACACACACACTGTCACAGAATCTACCACACACACACACAGAATCTACTACACGCAGACACAGAATCTACCACACATGCACACACATAGATATAGAATCCACCACGCACACACAGAATCCACCACGCACACACAGAATCTACCACACATGCACACACACACTGTCACAGAATCTACCACACACGCACAGACAGACACAGAATCTACCACATACACACAGAATCTACCACAAGCACGTACACACAGACACAGAATCTACCACACATGCACACATACACTGTCACAGAATCTACCTCACACACACACAGAATCTACCACACGCAGACACAGAATCTACCACACATGCACACATACGCTGTCACGGAATCTACCGCACATGCACACACACAGACACAGAATCTACCACGCACACACAGAATCTGCCACACATGCACACATATACTATCACAGAATCTACAATTTATGTGCATGCCTTTACACACACCTTTGCACATCCCAACACAGCTGAGAGGCCACCATGCTGGCCAGAGATGAAAAGCCTTATGGAAGCCGGCAGCACATCAGCCGGCAGGCTCCTGGGGGCCACTGTCTCCCTATCTGCCTACTCTGAATGGGAAGAATTCTGAGAGCCACCTCCCTTCTTCAAGTCCCAAGGGCTTCCCTTGCAGCTCACCCAGCATGGCAACAGCACAGATGACACTCCCTCACCTGCACTAGGTTCTGACCACCAGGAAAATATCACCTGTGCCTGGCAGGGTCCTGCCAGAGCTGACTGATCTCAGCCTTGTTTGGAGAATGCTACTGGCAGGGAAAGGGGGTAGGGGGAGAGGAGAGGACTTGTGGTCACTCTGTCTCTGCAGAGATGAGCCAGGAACAGAATAGCAGTCTCACATGAAAACCAGTCTCAGCCAGAGATCCATCCACCATCCACCTCTCCAGAATGGAGCCCTCGTTTCTACCCCTTCCCTATTTCATCTCTCCTACATCCCCCCTTGCTGATAGGAAAATCCTCGTTTACGGTAATCATAGAAGCCTCTTTCTTAAACTAGATAACAAGACTGTGGAGGTATGTGAGGATGAGAGGGGTAAGGAAAGGGTAAGGTACAATGATGGACTATGTTGTATGGATATTAGAGACAGCCAGGAAACCTGGAAATCTTACAGACTGAAGTACTAGTGTTTTTGATCTAATGGTAGGTGCCCTTGAGCAGAAGAGTATAGCCCTGGCTGGTCATCATAGGTGTGGTGTAGAAGGTTGCTCTGTTATGTTAGTTTTGAGACAGAGAAAAGCTCACTCCATAAGACACTGGGAGTATGTGATAAGGTGCCCCGAGCTTCCAGAAGCCAGACCCAAGTGTGGCATCCCCACGTTGCTCTGAGTCCCTGGCTACACTGGATAGCATGGAAGGAGGAGAGAAGGGAGGACCATCTCCGAGATCTATACCTCTCAACTGGCCCCAGGCCCCCACAGCAGCTGCTGTCACCAAGGCAACAAAGCTGCAGCTGAAATAAACAGGCAATGCAGAGAGTGGAAAAGATACTGATTTTGGCACCAGCATAGTCAGTGCTCACTGTGGTCATGTGGCAAATATGTACTGAACATTCTCTTTGTGTCAGCTGTACAAAGGCACAGTGTGTCAGGTGTGCACCCTGTCCTTGGAGACGTCACAATCCTGTTGGAAAGACAGAGGTATGTGCAAAGAAACTGTGCCATGGAGAAGGGAGGAAGCACTCTCCCGAAAATGCTGCAGATGACCTTCCAGGGGGTGAGCCCTTTGAGGTGGACCTTAAAATATAACCAGGGACATGCCCGGCAAAGGGGGAGGAAGCTTCTGGGCAGAATGGATATGCCATTTATTGTCAGGTCCTTCCCCAGATCCACTGAAACTACACCTAAAAGATCTTTAAATCAAAATTAGTAGAACCTCCATACGTTGACCATTCACAAGACTGTAACAAACTGGCCAACGTACGGAAGTGGTGAACATAAGGAACGAGGCCTGCCCTACTGACATGGACACGCAGAGCACATCCCGTCTCTGAAAATCAGGTCACCTTGAGGAGGTGGTCAGTGTAGGGAGGTGGTCAGCTGTGGAGGTTCCACTGCATATAAAATAATACAGTTGGGGAGTACAAGCAGGAGAGCAATGGAAGCAACATTTTGAAAGTTGTAAAGCAGATGGACATGTAAAAACTGATAGAACAGACCCAAGACAGCTAAATCCTTACCAATAGCGAGGAAAACTGAGAACTACCTTTTAACACCAGAAAATCCCCAAAGGACACAAGTACTGATGAAGAGGTACCTCTGGAACTTATGGCAAAGAAGAAGGAAGAAAGGTTAAAGCTGCTTAAAAAATATGTCTGGAATCTTTCCCCCACTCCATGCCACTGGGTGCCTGCCCCTTCTCTACTACAGCCAAAGGTGAGGTTCATTGTCTGGAAATATAAAACTTTGCCCTGAGGGTAAACCATCCTACTTGAAGGCAGGGCTGACTAATCTATGGAAAATAGAAAAATGTAATAGCCACATATTATAAAATAAATGCCTTATGCTGAAAGCTCACTCAGTCCTATAATCTGTACAACTGCCAGAAAACTTTTCATTAGGGAATCCAGCTAGTCTAAGAGGAAGGAACTAAAGAAACTTGGCCATTGCCAACAGTGACTACCCAGTCACCCGACAGGGAAGACCTAAGGTTCCAGACCCCTCCGACTTGCTCAGAACTTCCAATCAGCTTTTTAGTCTCTTCCCTTACTTTTTGAGACAAAGTCTCATTCTGTTGCCCAGGCTGGAGAACAGTGGCAG
The DNA here is from genome assembly GCA_963574355.1 of Loris lydekkerianus. Classification (NCBI taxonomy): domain Eukaryota; kingdom Metazoa; phylum Chordata; class Mammalia; order Primates; family Lorisidae; genus Loris; species Loris lydekkerianus. Next base: position 30,773 of record CAUYPK010031967.1, on the reverse strand, counting down.
GATCATAGCTCACAGTAGCCTCGAACCTCTGGGTTCAAGCAATTCTCCTGCTTTAGCACCCTCAATAAGTGGGACTGCAGGTATGAGCCATCATGCTCAGCTAGTCTTATACTTTTTTTTTGAGCCAGAGTCTTGTTCTATTGCCCAGGCTAGAGTGCAGTGGCATCAGTCTAAGCTCACAGCAACCTCAAACTCCTGGGCTCAAACGGTCCTCCCACCTCATCCTACTAGACTACTGCGTCCAGCTAAGCTAGTCTCCTACTCCCACTTATTTTCTGACAGCCAAAGATTTTTAGATATCTAAGGAAAGCCTATAATAGAAGAAGAAGGACAAAATAAAATTAAACCAAAAAAAGCAAATAGAAAAAAACTATGCAGAGAAGGGGAAACTTTATAAAACTTTTATTCATAATCTCATAGCGCTAAAAGAAGACACAACATTCATGAAAAGAGTGGGATGCTATAGAAAGGGATTTTAAAAAGCTCTTAGAAATTAAAAATTCAATAAAAGAGTTGAAAGATAAATCTGAGAAAACCTCCCAGAACAAAAAGACAAATAAATAAAAGGGGAAGAAAGGATAAGAAAATAAGGAAAAAGTCCAGGGAAACAGATATCCAAACAGGAGTTCATAAAGTGAGAACAGAGAAAACAAGAAGATAAAATCAACATCAAAATAATCCCAAATTTCCCAGAACTAAAGGCTGTCAGTTACCTGAAAGCATCTCATCACGTCCCAGGATAAAGAGATCCATATCAAAATACCTCATTACAAAATATCAGAATACTCTTACAAGCTTCCAGGAAAGACTGGTCACATGCAAAGAATTAGGAACAAACTATCTTCCCACTCTAAACAGCAACACTGGAAGCAAGAAAACAGTGGAGCAAATTTCCAAGGTAAAATTATTTTCAATTTAGGATATATATCCGGACAAACTGTCCATTAAAAGATATTTTCAAATATAAGCAGTCAAACAGTTACTTCTTGTGTACTTGTTCTAGAAAGCTACCAAAACAAGAATGTAAATCAAGAAGGAAAAGAATGTAGAGTACAAAAAGCAGAAACTCCAGCACAGGAAAGCAGCAAAGTGAATTTGCAGGATGACAGCAAAGGGAGACCCCAGGGTGACAACTATGCACCAGAAAAAAACCACATCATTCTGGGACAGAGCAGCTCATCGGAGTGGTGCCATGTTTAGGCCCTGAGGAAGCTGCTAGCGGCAATACTCCAATAAAGCCAGGAACAAAGCAAGAAAGAGGGAGGACCGGGAAACTGAATCAAACCCTGGGAAAGGCAAAGGGAAGGCCCAGGACAACAGCTGTGTATCAGGTCTACAAGGCCAGTTCAGATAAAAAAGAAACGGAGAACTAAAAGGGCATCTCCAAAGAAAGAAACAACAGACTACTGATGACATTCACCATATGGAACATTGTATTGGGCGGCTATTAGAAGGCATTAGAAAAATTAATGATAGAAACCATAACACCAAATACATTAAAAATAAGGACAGTACTAACCTTAGGAAAAACAGAAGGAAGAAATGTAATCACAGCATACTATAACGTTCGGTCATGAATAATATTTCACAGGCATAAGATAAATGTTGATTTAAGTAAAAATTATGATATAACCATTATGAGAAGATAAATTTAGGAAAACAGAAAGTGATGGCATAAAAGAGCTAATTCCTTATCTACCGTAAAAGGAAGAAACCAGAGGACATCTGAAATTGAACACTCAGACACAGCCACGTGTCACTCAGCACTATGGAAATACACAAGCCAGAGACACAAGACGAAAAGAGCTGCCTCTGCTTCTGGGAAGACAAACTGAGAGGAGTGAACTGCTGCAGTTTGATATATGCCTTTTTGTATAATTTGATGTCTTAAACTATGTATGTATAATAATTTAAAACAATAAAATTCATTTCTTAAAAAGGAAGAATTAAGGACTTTTAAATACAGAAAACACCATGCAAAAGCATGAAGCTGTGAAAGCAGCAGGTTCTTCTGGGAGACTGTCAGTGCCACACAGACACATGGCACAGACAGGCAGCCTCAGATGCTGAGGAGGACAAGGGAGCGTCTCCTCCGTGCCAGTTTTGTGGACTCTGACAAGTTATCTAGCTTCTCCCAGTTTCCTCCTCTGTAAAATCTGACTAAAAATAGTGCTTTACTTCACAGGGTTTGTAAGAATCCAACAACAATGGAAACAGCTCATGAAACGCATCATTCCATACAAAGGTAAGGGTGCAGGCATGTCTGGGGGTTCCTGGGAGCAGAGACTGTTCTCAGCCTGAAGCTCAGAGGATTGTGCATAAAGATGAGAATAACCCACAGGAACCCAATCGCAGAGAAGCTGTTTCTTGGCTGGGGTAGACAAATCCCCCAGAATCAGGGAAAGTTGTGGCTAACACCGATGTTTGATTTTCCAAAACCAAAGGCTCTCAGAGGGTGCCTAGACCAAGAACCCTTAAACTGGTGCCTGCACAGGTGGGAGGGGCAGGTGCCCAGTGGTGGGTCAGGGTGATGCAAGGAAGACTCTGCTGGGCAGTCTGGAGAAGGGACAATGCCAGGAGCCAGCCTCCCTAGCACTCCTTCACCCAGTTTCCCTCCCAAGGAGTATCACCCTGCTTCCTATTCTGCCAGCCCGTTGCTTCAGATTCCACCAGAAAGCTCAGAGGAATGCAGATAACAGTCTCAATGTCTAACACTTACCTGCTGGTTACTGTGTGCCAGGCACTATTCCAAATGCTTTGCATGTATTAATTCATTCAGTGTCACATGACCTGATGATGTTTGTATGCTATCCCCACTTTACAGACGAGGCAGCTGAGAGATTATGTAACCTGCTCATATAATAATTGTAAAGGGAACAAGGCAGTATTCCAGGCCAGGCCCTCAGCCTCTAGGGTCTGCAATCAGAATCACTGCATGTCCCTGCCTTCTAGGCTTAAGACTGAGCCTCACACTGCTCAGTTGTAAAATGGGGAAATTCAGGGAATGCCCCAAAGAGCTCTTTCAATCGGAACCAAGATTCATCAGTCATGTATGTATTCCTGAGAGTGAGGAAACTTTACTGAGGACAAGTTTTGAAGGAGGGGAACAAGGTATAGATGTGGCTCCAGAATAGGAGGAACAAGGGCCCCCCACAGGAAGATGAAGCTGGAGAGAAAGCTAAGAAAGCAGGTGTCATCTTGCAGTTTTGTGCACACAGTCCACCACCCCACCATGCCTGTCCCCAGAGCCTCCTTGGATTCTGCTCTGTGCAGAGGCCCTGGTGTGGAGTGTACAGACAGCCTCATTACCTGTGACGATGCAGGTGAACCTGACGTCGCTGTCCTCGGACACAGCCCGGGACTTGAGTGTGGTCTCGAATAGCGGCTGGGTCTCCTCTGTTAGCTGAGCAATGATGGAGCAGAAGGTGCTCCTAGGAAAGGCAAAGAGCTATTCAGAGCTGCCCTCCCCCAACACATACGACCGCCTAGCCTCGTCCAAGGCAGTTTACATCTTACCGCGTCTGTCCATCATCCTATAGCTGGAGCTCCAGCACCCAGCAAGTCTCTCTTCAAGGCAGCCTGTGCCGCTTGCCAGGTTAGGGGTGGGGATGGTATCAAGCGATGGAATGGACTCTGGCCCCAGTCCATGACCATAGGCCAGGCTCCCGAGCATGCCAGATTACCAGCCCAGGTGTCCCCAGCTCATCCTCACTGTGGGGCGGTCTTGCTTTACCCTCCAAGGAAGCTGGTGCATGGGGCAGACACACACATGGGTAGGTCAAGCCTGAGAGATGGAGCCCCCAGCACAGCAGAGATCCCATTCATGCCAGAGAGAGAAAAGCCAGCCAATCCTCAAGGATTCAAAGCTCCTAAGAGCTCAGGAGCCACTCCTGGAGCTGTACCCAGAAGGAAGCTCCTGCATTTGTGAGCACAGACTCCTGGTGAACAAAGAATAAGATGGCCAATTAGAGGTAAACTCTAATTCTCAGGGGTACCAGGAAAAAGAGACCCAAATGAATTCTGACCCCAAAACAGGGCTGTAGGACAGTGCTGGAAAGCCAGCTGTGGCTGCCTGCTCCACCTCTAGACACCATCCATACGCTGTAGTGAAAACGTGGTCAGCAGCTCTAGGACCAGGTGGCAGGACAGCCAAATCACAAACAGACCCACCCCTGCAAAAGCCAGAGCTTTTAGTTCCTCTGCGAGAGCCCATGTCCCAGATTTCAGGGGCATGTGTGGGCTTACAGAGTCCAGCCCAAACTCACCAACAATGCTCAGGGCTTGTAGACTTCTCCTTCCGGGGCCCTGGGAGCAAACCACTTTGCCAAGCCCTTTCACAGGCCAACAAAGACACTGTGCGTCCCTAGGTATGAAGCGCCACCAGAGAGCCACCCTGTGTGGTGCACACGCCACACCCTCCTCCCACTCCCCAGGCACACACTCTCTTGTGAGCAGCAGGGAGGACTGTGAGGGGGTGAAGTGGAGGGAAGCAGAAGGAACCGTGGTGAAAAAGACAAATCATTCAAAGATGCCTTTCCCTGTACCACAAAGGAAGGGGTGGTCAGGCAAGGGCCACAAAGGAAGGGGTGGTCAGGCAAGGGTAATGTCTGTGGTCTGTAACCTCTCCAAGAGAGGCCAAGTGAGGGTCTGCAGGGGCACAAGCAAACACAGTCTATAACCCCACACAGAGTGGGGTGAGGGGTTCCATGCTCACTGCACCTGTTCTGTGAATATTAATCTAGGCTTGAGTTTGAGGAGAAAGGTTGCACCCCAGGAAATGTGCCTGGAATCAAGTAGGACTTCTGGACTGAGGGGAGGCCATGGTCTCTCACAGGAATGCAGATGCCTGGGCATTTAGGGGTTGACGGGAGCACAGGAGCATCCCCCAACAAAAATTATCCAAAAGGAAGATCCCACCCTCTCACACAACTGAGCATTTGAACCAGGTCTGCAGCTAGACCTATTCTATATACTTTAATAACATTCTTTCACCAAGAACTCATCTGTCCAGTAAGTTTCTTTTCCTTTCCTGGTTTTTTTTTGTTGTTGTTGTTGTTTGTTTGTTTTTGAGACAGGGTCTTGCTCTGTCATTTGTCACTTGAGCTAGAGTGCAGTGATGTCATCATCATAGCTCACAGCAACCACAAGCTCCTGGGCTCAAGCGATTCTCCTGCCTCAGCCTCTTGAGTAGCTGGGACTACAACTGTGTGCCAAGGCACCTGGCTAGTTTTTCTATTTTTTGTAGAGACAGAGTCTTGCTCCTGCTCAGGATGGTCTCAAATCCTTTCCCTCTTAAAAGCCACTCAGGAGGGTCCTTTAGGACCTAGGCTAGCAACTCCGTGAACACGCACAAAATAAAAAAAATCTGAAAACATTTCCTGCTGTTATCACACTAACAACAATTTCTGACTTCAGGAAATACCAAACTTCAACAGTTCCTAGCAGCTACCAGTACAAAGGTAATACTTACCTCTATGATTCTGTAATTAATTCAAAACATCTCTAATTATGTCCTCCCTACATAATTTGAATCCTACCTTACTCATGAACATGAGCCCAGATCCAATATTCAGCTTAGGCTCTTAGGCATGAAGCATCTTGGGCCAATCTAAGAAAATAATTTCAGTTATTGCAAAAAGTGATAAAAAGAGGGAAAGTACACTAAAGGAAATGTGTAGAGACAGTGCTCATGCTAGGTTTGCAACAGCAGGAGGTTATTTTATTTCATGTCTCTTTTTGAATAGAAAAGAACACTTATCTTCCCAAAGTTTCCACACTAATCCATATATAAATATGTGTGAGTGTATTTTTTTTTTTTTTTAAGAGTCTCACTCTGTCACCCAGGCTTGAGTAAAGTGACATGATCATAGCTCACTGCAATCTCAAACTCCTGGGCTAAAGTGGTCCTTCCTTAGCCTCCCTTAGTCCTTAGTAGCTAGGACTACAGGTATGTACCATCATGCCTGGGTAATTCTTTTTATCTTTTGCAGAGATGGGATCTCACCATGTTACTCAGGCTGGTCTCAAACTCCTGGCCTCAAGCAATCTTCATGCCTCAAAGTGCTGGGATTATAGGTGTGAGCTATCACAAGTTAAGCCATAAAAAATGTTTGGAAAACCACAAGTAACTGCTGAAAGCCATGGCTAGATGAAAGCCCCCCCCTCTATGGAAGTGGATTTGGGGTGCATGTGGGGGAACAGAGAGAGCCATTATATGTACTGTTGTGTCCACTGAATATTGCACAGCTTCTTGTTGCTGTAAGCTTTCTGTGCCCGTCTTCCAAACCACTTGGATGTGGGATAGTCTCCAAGTAGGCTGTGTCCTGTCCCCTAGGAAGCCAGGAAGTTCACACATCTAGATGGTCTTGATACCTCATACCTCTTAGTCTTTTCAACTCCACAGTTCTGTAAGGATATCACAGACCGACCATGGGTCTCTAAAGAACATCAGAATCATTGGGGTTTGATGTTCAAAGAAACCTGACCTTGCCCTGAGGTTAGCTTGGTTTTCCCAGGTCCTCTCCCTTTCAGTACTTGCCACACTCCACTCTGAGCCAGCTGCGATGCCCTCTTTCACCTGCAGGACACACAGGAAGCACATCCCCAGTATTCACCCCACTGAGGACCACATATGTGGTAAGTGATAATCATGTCTATAGACATGATTACTGCTCAGAAACCTGTTAGCCATTCAGAAATCTTGCTCTACGCAGAGAACTGTAGCCAACTCTCCCCAAATCTGGACTGCGAACCTGGACTCTGAGCGTGTGCAGGCCTCGCCCTGGCTCTGCAGCAGATTCAGAGTCAACGCAGGAAGATATTAACATGCATTCTCTGATTCCCCACAGTTCGCAGTCTGCAGGGATGGAGAGAGCCCAAAGGAAAGGAAAATTCAGAGAAATAAGAGGGAAAAGGAAAACTTAGGGGACTGCAGAAAAAAATCTAAAGGGCAGGTGCCATAGTTAGAACATAGACAATAAGGTGTCATACCTAGACAAGTGGTCACAAAAAAAACATGAAAACTTAGGAAGGGGAAGAGGTGTGTTAGGGACCTACTAGCTTCCTGTTCTGTTCTCATGGTGTCCCTCCCAGGGGCACAGAGATGTCATTGCAGGCATCTCAAGGACCCCTGCCCACATTTCTATTGCTGAGGCCCTGTGCCCCTCTTAAATGGCCTATGCAAGCATCATTGCTGGCCCCTGTGAGAACCATGGCCACATGAGCGCCCTCTCACACTCTCCCTGCCTGCCTCTAGCTCTCCCCTCACCCCATGCAGCCTGGTTAGTGCATGAGCAGTCACTCGGTGCCCAGACCCAAGAAAAAAGCAGTTAGAGAAATGTAGTGCAATTGCATTTACCTTCCAGAGCTGGGGTGAGACAACTGGTTGCTTGATAAGCTAAGCAAAAACAGCAAATGGAATCATTAGGCCAAATTCAGCAGCAAGGAGAGGAGGAGGCAAAATCAACAGTCGCAAACTATTAATCGGCCACCATCCGAGGCCCACAGGCCTTTCTATTAAAAGGGACCAGCTGTCTTAGCTGGCCTGCTCTGGTTTGGAAGTGGCCTCAGACAACTGGATACCAGCATATCTGAAACCAAGAGCTCACTAAATGCAGCCGAGCCCAGAAAAATAGTTAGGCAGGAAAGGGGCCCCTTGGGGCTATGCTTTGAAAAAGATGTGTCCCTGGCACTTCGGTCACACCCCCAAGAGTGAGGCTTACAGCTGCCTGGGATGTCTTCACATCCTACAGCACACCAGCCTGGGGGCAGTGCCTGCCTGAACCCTTGGCTTTTGGGAAGAAAAGAGCCCCATTTCTGGAAATTTCCTGACAGGCTGAGAAGGAGACAGGTGGCTTGGAGAAAACCCACCATTAATGTGTTAAGGTACGATTATAATGAGGCCACAGCCAGGCAAACCAGCTGGGAGAGTGAAGAGAGAAACACAGCAGTTAATTCAGGCACCCAGCTCCACAAGAACAGCAAGAGGCCCACCCTGCCTGGAGGCTCTGATCACCCCCCTGCCTGGAGTGGCCAGGAATGGACACTAAACAGGGGCTAGGAGCATCTGGGGCCAGGACCCACGCAGGGCTCCCCGTAGTGGAACTCCAGCCCGCTGGGTCTGAGCCAGCTCTTACCTGTCCCTCTACCTTTCCTGACACCAATCTCTGCAGTGGGCTCCAGACCCAGCTCTTTGGGAGACCTGAGGGCCACCTAATCCACACTCATTCCCTTCAGCTGTCCCTCTGGTGAGAAAAGTTCTCCCTTCTTTGTCAATAGCCCAGCCTGTTCAATGGCACTGCGGTCTATATCTCTAATTACAAGAAAGCTCTGCTAATATTCCAAAACAAACCCATCCTCTTCTCTAAAACCTGGCTTCCTTCCTCACCAGTGCTCTTGGGTTTGTGGGTATCACCACAAACTTGCCATTTTGTATTCCTCCCTCTCTTACATCCCCCAAATCTAGTCAGTCAATAATTCTTGGCCCTTCTTTCTCCTGTTCTCTCTGCTCTTGCTTTGGGTGCCCTGACCTAGATCCTGATTTAGGCCCTCATGGCTCCATATTTGATGACTGTCTCAACCCCTTTGTCCTTAACCCTCACATCACACCACCACTCTGAACAGAGCGCTGCAGTCCCCAGGGTAGGCAGTGGTGCACAGAGTCGCCCTCCTTGACTAGGCACTTACTGATCTACTCACACCCCACTACAACCACGGTTCTCTCTACTTCTCCACACTCCGATTCCATGGCCAAGCCCATTCCTAACCTCTGAATCTTCACTTTTGTCCTTCCTGTTTGGAAAGTCCCCCCTCCTTCCTTCTCCTTAACTAAATCCTGTGCACTCAGCCTTCAAACATAGCTCTTTGGTAGCTTCTGTGGCTCATAGCACAGTGCTAGGCATATAGTGGGCCATTCAACCACAGTTCTGTAGAAGAGAGAGAAGAGCAGAAGAAGAAGGCAAAGGAAGAGGGGAGAGGGAGGAGAAATTCGTTTTTCAAGCAAGAAGGCTTCTGCCCCCCAGAGGCAGCTGCCACTCCAGAAAATATGGAAAGAAGGGCGCAAAACAGACTGCAGCTGCCTTTGCTCAGAGCTTTAAAAATCCTCCAGAGGCTGCATGGGCAGAAGCTCCCATGGTTCCAAGGCACTGGACAATTCCGTCCTTTCCTGACCATAAATTTCTTTTGTCTCTCTCCTTAGAACTGAGAGATTTCTTCTTCTTTGGATCTGGACTTCTTCCCTGGGAAGGAGAGGGGGAAAGTTAGCTTTCTAATGCAGAGAGGCAGATGACATTTCCATAGGACCCACCTGCAGGCACTGTGCAGGGATAGCTGGCCCTCCCCTGCCTCTGGAGCTATTTTGCTACTCTGCTCCCCAACTCACTGTCCTGCTTTCTCAGGCCTCACCTTTACATGGTGGGCCAAATCAGGGGATCCTGAACCAACAGAGGCACCTGGACTTCAAAAGGTGGGAGACCTGCCTGTGCCCTGATGACTGGGCCACAGTTGGCTCAGGGCTTCCCCAGGCAGGGCCAGTCCCCTGCCTCTGATGGAGTCATAATCACTGGCACCAAATTCTAGGGCTTTAAAGTGTTCTCCATGCCACCTTCATCTTACAGAATGGGGACTCAGGGCCCAGAAAGGAAAGGCCTCCTCATAAAGGGGCAAATTAGGACTGGCTATGGGAGCTGGATCCCTTCTTCCTTCCTGGGTTTCATCTATTCTAGAAAGTAAAAGGCCCTGGGAGAGTTCTGTCCTGCACCTTAGTATCTCTGGATGCCCTAGACCAGCGGTTCTCAACCTGTGGGTCATGACCCACAGGAACTGTATTAAAGGGCCACGGCATTAGGAAGGTTGAAAACCACTGCCCTAGACAGTCTGACTGACCCAAGTAGAAGAACAGAGGTTATTTCAAAACTGTCTGTAGCAATATAGCTTCCGTTGCTCTTCTGAGCCCACCTGGACCAGGGCCTCCAACAAATGAGGGGCAGGGACTTCTGGAACTTCTGAGTGCCTTTATAGAAGCTAATTGGTAACAACTGCTTTCACCCCTTAACCTACTCTAGCCTACCTACACCCCACCTTCCTATAAGGGGAGGTCCTAAACATTGGGTGACCTAGGAGGCTGTGCCTACAGTTTGGTGGGACTGTCCGTGTGTTAGGCCTCTGACCCCAGTGGGCACTGGAAATATCTCTGGGCTGATATTTGACTGGAAACCCCACCAGAGCTGTGCGGCAGGTGGTGGTGAGTTCTGTACCCTGGACCAAGGCTTCTGGTACCCACCTCTCCCAATCAACCCTGCTGGGTATCAGTGCCCAGGAGAAGCCCATCCTTACAGGGCTTCACATGAATATGACACCTCAAGAGCTCCATGAAAGACTGATGTAAAGGCAGACCCAGAAAATGTTAGAACCAAGAGTGTGTTGAGACAAAACTTGCCTGTCATTCAGGATTTGGGAATAGTTAGGGGTCAGTTCAGCTGGAGCCACACAGTTGGCAAAGTTCTCAGGGGACTATGGGTCCCTCCCCACCCCCATAGGCAGTTTGCTGTGAGGGTACTCCTCCAACGCCAGTCAGGCCTAGCTAGAGGACTGGGAACTGCCTCTTTCCCTCTGCCCCCCAAAGCAGCTCCACTTACATTCTCCTCACTCTGGCCAAAGGCTTTCCTCCCCTTGTCCTTCAGAACCCATGAGGGTCTGTGGCCAGCTTGCAAGAGAAATGAAAAACTCCGCAGGGGCAAAACACAACCTGAAGTCCAAGGCTAGAAAACTCACTGTCCCATTGTCCCTGTCCTGCCCCCTCCAAATTTACTTGATGAGAAGAGACTCCTTTTAAGTGTATTCCCTAAATGGGTCCAAAGACACTTAAGGCAGCCACTTCCAGTCCACCTCTAGCCTGGCACACTGCTTTGTGCTCATGAGGTATGCAATTAATATTCATCCACAACAGTTCAGCCAGGCAGAAGCACTGCGTCTACCTTGCAGCCTTTTCTCTAACACCCTAGATCCTCTGCTCTCCCCATTCTGCCTGGTTTTCAAGAATGCTGCTGTCTCCAAGAAGAATCCTTCTTCCAACTCTTCTATCTGTTCCACTGGTATCAACAAAAGCCAAAAACAAGAGGCAGAGCCCAGACAAGTCACTGGGGACAAATGTGAGGCTACCACAAGGGAGTCAGCTTCACTAAGGACTAGAATAAATGTCCAAATTTCAATCCAGTGTCTGCCAGGCCTTGGGAGGAGAAACAGGCATTCTCTCCTGGCAACCAGGGGCCTTGTTGTGTCTGGGTCAGTCACTAACACCAGTCCTCAGCCTGCCCTGGACATGTGACACGCTTTGAGTTTTATGCAGAAACTGGTTCCGGTTACATTTGAACTTTTCCAACTCCAAGGTCAACAGGACTCAGTCAATCCATGAGAAAGTGCCTCGGACTTTTCCTGAATGTCCTTGACACCTGTTTTTGTGCTGATTCAGGAATGGAGAATAAGAGGTCTCTAAATAGCATCTCAGAGGATTGGTTATTCTCTGCATAAATGCAGCACAAGCCACGTTCTCGGGCTAGCTAACAGCTAACCGCCCTCATTTCCTTCTGGAAAGCAGGCTCCAGAAGTGCAAGGGAACAGCCACCCAGAGGGGCATGAGAAGCCTGTCTCCCAGCCACGTGTGTGCTCTGTGTTGGTGTCACTCTGTAGAGTGACTGTGGGTCTCTGCTGTTGCTTTTCTATCTGGGGCAGCCCAGCTCCTGAAACAAAGCGTGTACACCTCTGCAACTCTAGGAAGGCCAGCGAGGCTCACCAATTCCACGCCTCCCTTGGCACCACACTCCCCGAGCTGGGCAGGGCAACAGCTCCCTCAGTGCTCACACCCCAGCATCTCCAGGTTGGGGCCAAGCAGGGCTTCCTTCCACCCCTTCGATTCAGCCTGGGCCCAGAGAAGATTGTGTTTACCCAGGTCTGTCTCTTCCTGGTGAACCTCCCCTGCTCTGGAGAACCCTGGCATCTCTGTCCCCTCTCTCCAGCCCCCAGAGTGCTCTCCCTCCTTCCTGCCACAGAGGAATTCCAGCCACTCTGGCTCTGCTTATCTCCACTGTGGAATCCAGTTTAATGTGGAGTCCAGGGAGTCGCCTCTATGGGGTGGAGTGAGGAAAGCCTTCAGGTCCCAGGGAAATCACCTCAAAAGTGGGGTCTCTCTCCTCTCTTGAGCCTCAAATTGCCAGAAACCTGAGGGCCACAGGGCCTGAGGGGTCAAGAGGAGCCAGGAGGGGCCGTGAAGGCCACTTCAACCTGGCCATAGGCCCAGGCCTTGGGCCTCAGGGCTGAGAGAGCTGGGCTCCGGCTCAGCCCAGGCCTCCAGGACCCAGACGCCCTTGGGCCAGACCCGGGACCCCTGAGGCCTCCACCGCCCACCTCGGCCCTCCTTGCAGGGTGCTTACCTGGCCTCAGGCCGCACGTTCAGCAGGTAGCTGCGGCTGGCGGGGCTGGGGATCCACACGGGCCCTTCGTCCTCGCCGTCGCCCCCGGTCCCGGCCCGTCCGCCCGCGCCCCAGCCCCGGGTGGGGACCCTCCGCGACCCCATGGCGCCTCTGCCCCGCGCCCGCCGCCTCCAGGCCCCTGCCTGCCGCCCCGCGCCCGCCCGCGGCTGACGCGCGCCCCTATTTATAGCCCCGCGGCCGGCCCGTCGTCACCTGCTGCTGTCCCTTCCCTGGCGAGTGCGGCTCCGAGGCAGCGGGCGGGGGAGGGGAAGCCGCTGAGCCGCCCTCCGAGGGTCCCTGGTCCTCCGCGGGTCCTGGTAGCCGTCGGGCCCAGGGAGGAAACGGGACGGGCCCTTCTTGAAGTCCCAACCAGCTGCCTTGCCCGCTCGTGTCCTGTCCCGTTGGGCGTGTGAGGAAGCGCGGACGCAGTCGCCTTCTCCAAGAGAGACTGCTAGGCACAGCCGGAGAGGCCGGGATGGTGGTGCCTGGTAAGCTGCTGGGGGCTTGGACTAGATCATCGGAGGACAAGGAGCCCTAGAAGCCTCTCCCTTCCCCGGCACCAGCCCTGACCGACCCTAGTCAGCAGGGCCTGTTAGTCCAGCACTTAACAGACCTGCCCACATCCATTAGAGAGCTCTGTCCCTGGGCGGCCAGAACTTCTTGGGAAATATACCTTGCACCCAACCCGCGCCCCATCTAGCATAGATTAGGGTTCAGTCAACACTTCTAGATTAATGGAATCTCCTTTTTCACTCTTCAGCCTCTGTTTCCCAGCATCACAGGGAGTGGCAGAGTCCTAATGCCCAGATAAATTAAATTGTTCAACAATTTCCAAGAGCAAGGTGCTAGGCACTGCCTAAACCTGGTTCTGCATATTGGAAGTGACCACAATGTGTTTTTTCGCCATCCTCTCCTACATTCCTGAGATCATCCAAAAAGTGCCCAGAGCTAGACAGTTATAACTGTTGGAAAACAGGAGCCAAGGAGTAAGCGCTGGGTTCCACTCTCCCCACTCTGTGGCTGCAGCAGCAGCCCTCCTGTTCCCCCACGATCCCAATCCAGGCCAGGCTGCTCATGACACCCTATCTCTCTGACCACAGACCCAGCCTGTGCCAATCCAAGTTCTCCACCGAACAGTTTGAACTTGAAATTGGGAGATAAAACCAGAACCTCTGTGGCAGAAATCTGTGAGTTGTGAGGCCTGAGCTTGTCCTGTGTCCCTGCCATATGAAGGCTGCCAGTCGACAGGGAGGAAGAAGCAGGCTGGCAGTGCGGAAGCTGGCGAGTGCGGAGTCCGGCTGGCTATCAGGGTTTGCTCCAAGTGTTCCTGAGGCCCAGCTTTGTCCCTGACCTTCCTGCAGGTTGGCATTTCAAACTTGCCTTGGAATGTATATGCAAAAAAAAATTCTCCCTTTGCTCAAACTACTTCAATTTAGGCTTCTGTCAGTAGAATCTGAGTATCCTGACCAGTACTGAAGCATTTCCTCCAAATGCTAAATTTGGGGTCCAAATTTAGTGACCCCAAATCTGTCTCTGCTCTCATGCCTCTCTTTCATTCTCATTCTTGGCTCCGGAGCTTCACGTTTTACATCTCTTCAGTCGTCTGCAGAGTAGTCCTTCAAATATTTGAAAATCCACTTGAAGTTCTGTGGATTCATGTGAACACCTATGTCTCAGGTTAGGTCACACCATCTCTGCATTCAGTAAGTTACAGAATAATGGGGAGACAATGCAGGGTGAAACACAAAACCTGTAACTTGGAATAGGGCAGCATGAAAATGTAGACAAAAGAATTGTGAGTTTTGCCTAGGGATTTGGTTAGGACAGTTTTACAAGGAAGGAAGTAAAACTTGAGAAAGTTTTTTTTTTTTTTTTTTTTTTTGAGACGTAATTAACTTCTGTCACCTTAGCTAGAGTGCAGTGGTGTCGTCATAGCTCACTACAATTTCAAACTCCTGGTCTCAAGTGATTCTCATACTTCAATCTCCCAAATACAGACACATGGCTAATTATTCCATTTTTCGTAGAGATGGGGTCTCATTCTTGCTCAGGCTAGTCTTGAACTCCTGTCTCAAAGGATCCTCCTGCCTCGGCCTCCCAGGGTGCTAGGATTATAGGCAGGAGCTACTGCACCCAGTCTTAAGAAGGATTTTGAAAATTACATACATTCTCACCAAGCAGACTATTAGGAATGGGGAATGAGGGGGACAGAATAATCCAGATCCAAGGAACAGTATGTATAGAGGTTGAAATGCATGTCACCCAAGTCTAAACAAGATGGGCACGCAGAGCCTAAAGGCCTCGCCTAATGCCCTAGATAAGCTGGACTTCCCTTCTAGGCCATTTCTCATGTGACAATGGATATTACTCCAACTTACTGATTTCCTTTTGAAAATGTGGCCCCTGAAGAGTTCAGATCATAGGAACCCACAAGTAGATTAACACCTCTTGAGGGTGTTAATGGGCCCCGCACATTAACTTCATTGACTCCTAAGCCTGTGAGATTTCAACATAAACTATTGTTCATCTAAATTTTTCCCGCTCCTACTTGTGAAGTCCTTTTTATCCTAAGTGCAAAATCTAACCTGGTTTTGTGTTTTGTTTTTAGTTAAAATCTTATCTGCTTGTTCCCACACTCCCTTTCTTTCTCATCTAGATTTCTTTTTAATTCTGCCTGTTACCCACTATATTATATATATATTATAACTATAATACATAGTTACCCTATATATTAATCTATAGGATAATCTACCCTTCCAAGTTTCTTGCTATCTGCAGATCTGATAAGCAAGACTTTCTCTGTCTTCAGCCAAGTTCATGATGACAGGAGCAGAGCTGATGAAGGATAGTCAAGGCACTCGGCAACAGAGAAGTCAGTAATGTCTTTCTCTCTCTAGCAGAAGAAAGTAGAGGACGTAGAAGTGGTGTTGTCTGACAAGGACTGGACTAGGAGTCAAGAGACTAACCCTACTTTTCACTGAGCAGCTCTGTGACCTTGGGCAAGTGGCTTACCATCTCTGAGCTTTAGCTTTCTCCTTTGTAAAAAGGGAGTTGGGCATCCCACTTCTGACTCTGAATGTCATCACTGTGCATCAGCAGGCATTTATTAACCACCAACTATCGCGTGCCAGGCACTACACCAGGCACCAAGGGCACAGAAATGAATAAGTCATCCATGTCTTCACTCAGGAACTTCTCAAGCCTGACGACAGAAAAATCAAGACCAATTTTTCATAAATCCTCTGACAGAAATTTGTACGTGGTGTTGAAAGCACAGAGGAGCACAGGCCCCAGGTCTGTGTCAGGAATAGGGTAGTACAAGGCAGTCAGTATATTCCACTAAATAGGAGTACTGATGAAATGCTGTAGGAATTTCTTATTGCTGCCAGGAGCCCTTCTCTTGGTTGTTTTGAACTTCCTGGAGCTCCAGAGTAAACTGGATGCTTATGGTAGAAAAACCTTGGGCTACTGTTAATTAACTACTTAGTGTAACAGGGGATGCTGCTCCCTGTCAGAATATGGTGGTGTCTTCCAGGACACTCAGTCTCAACTACGTCAGTCCCTCTCAGTAAGGTCTAGATGAGCTTGAACATGCCTTTTATTTTGACTTAGTTCCATCTCTTGTCCAACCTGATCAACTTTCTCTCTTCCAAAGCTAATAATACTTTGAAGCGTTAGCCACAGTATACGTTACCCCATACTTAACCCCAATATTTTATTAGCTATTAGGAAACCTGAACTTATTAAAAACAATGGCCACCACACATTGAATGCCACCACAGTCCCCTGCCATCATCCAGGACAGCCAAGCATGTCTACTGGCCTCGTCTCTTCAAAGACCTTCACTCGCATGTCCCTTTAGCAACTAATCAAATGCCTACCACTTAAATCTCATCACCAGGAATTTCTTCACTATCCTGCCATCCACCTCCCAAACCTACCGTCAGCTTTGGGGCAACTCTAGACTTCAACTCATCCCAGCTCTACAGTCTTGAGCTCCTCCCTGGCTGGCTTCTCTGATCCACCCCTACCATGCCCCCCTCCCTCCCCGAGATGGATATGGACACAAAGTGGACAATAACTTCAACTTCAGGGATCTTATTTCACTTGCCCTTGACTGTCTAAGTTTACCTTGCTGGCTTCTAACTGGAATTTGCTTGTGGGCTTTGTGCTACAGGGAGGGCCATTTCTGGTTTATAGCCTGAGTCCGGTCTTAGGCAGTGTGCAATTCTTTTATATTCTCCTGAGCTGACCTTTTCCTTTTCCTATGGCCAATTGTTCCAAACAAGATTACAACCTCCTCTTTGCCTTCCTCACCTGCAATGGTCAACTGTTCCTTTAAAATACAAGGAAACAAAGTGAGACCATCAGGCAAGGACAGACGTGTCATCCTTGTGCCACACCAACCTGTGCTCTTTTCTTGTATTTTGTTCCTTATAAAACCCCCAAGCTTCTGGCCTTCTCAGAGCCCTGCTCTAGTATCTCTCTATCCTCTCTGCCTGGCTGCCTTCCCTACAACCTGTGACGATGATCAAATGTTTGGCTTCCCCCTTCCACTTCCCTTCACTACTAAACTTCTCAAGAGCCTGGGGGGACCAGTCGCAGTATTAAGCAGTACTAGATTACCAGAATTGGGTTGAAAATTGTAAACATTGGCCTCCTGAACAAGGCAGAAGTAACCCAATGAGTAGACCTGAAACAAAATGGCAGAGCCAGGCCCTGAGGGTGAACATGGAGCTCTGAGGGGCCTGAGTTGGCCCCCTGGCCTGGGCAGGGGGAAGTCTTGGGGGAGGAGTATGTGACCCCAGCTGTGCAGCAGCAGGAAAAAGGGGGCTGGGTCAACCAGGCTCACAGAAAGGGCCATCATCAAATCCCCTGCCACCTCTGTCTACCTCCCTGCCATTCCAGGGCCTCCAGGATGTCTGGGCACTCCTGCTGGAGATGTTCCAGCCTGAACATCTCCAGGGAGTGGGAGAACACCTCTCCTGGGCGCAGCCCATTTCATCTTCGGGCGGGGGGGGGGGGGGGGTTATTCTGAGTCAAATTCTGTTCTGGGGCCACAGAGAAGTCTAGACTCCTTTTTGATATAATAGCTCTACAAAAGTATAAAAATATTATAAAAAATCTTTTTGAGTTTTTTTTTTTAGATAGAGTCTTGCTCTGTCACTGAAGTGCAGGGGTGTGATCATAGCTCACTGTAACCTCAAACTCTTGGACTCAAGTGATTCTCTTCCTCAGCCTCCTAAGTAGCTGGGACTATAGGTTATCACCTGGATAATTTTTTTATTTTTCATAGAGACAGGATCTCATTGTTGCCCAGGCTGGTCTTGAACTCCTGACCTCAAGATATCCTCCCACCTTGGCCTCCTGAAGTGCTAGTATTGCAGGCATGAGCCCCCACAACTGGCCTGAAACTTCCCTTTCCTTGATGAAACATCAAATTCCTTCACTAAGAGCATCACAATCCAGGGTGTTCCTCTCTGGACATGTCCATATCGCCAACATATTGCCATACCTCAAGGGATACTGTGCCACGAACAGTTGCCATTTACACGTGAGCTTTTTAGGGCAGGGTGTAGTACAACTTTTATCAACTTTATTCTTGTCAATAGACTTTCCAGGTCTTATTGCGCTTTTTGGCACCCATAGATGTAGGTGACCTTTTCCACAAGCTGGTGCACAGCACTGGGATCAGTTAAGAACTTCCTTATGAAGCATCATCAGCCTCCACTTCAGTCCTCAAAGCTCCCCAGACCTTTGGGCCATGTCAATGTGACTCATTAATAGCATGGTGATCAGAGACTTGCCCATTTGCTCCAGGTTTTTCCTGTTTCTCCCCCTCTTGGTTCTTCTCATTCTGAAGGAGATCTTAGCTCAAAGCTCAATAAAGCCCAAATCTCTGCTGGCTTTGTCCTTGCATGGGGACCTGCTACCTCATGCTGTAGGCTGCCTTTTTCACTAGCCATTCTGCACACTCTTTATTGCTCATCTGATTCCAAGAGGTGACACAGGTCCCCACTCAGTCAGCTTAGCCTCTGTGTTAAGAGGGGGACACTCAGCTGCTGCCACTCTGGGATGAGCTGGTGTCTCTGGCATGTCCCTACAGGGATTGGAGATGTGGCCACAGCTGTGCATGGGTAAGTGGACACCAATTAAAGGATTACTGGCAACAAGAAGCCACTCGGATTTATTTGATGAAAGGAGAATTTGAGACTCAAGGATAGAGCTGTCCCAGCCAGGTATTACCCCCAATCCATCTGCTCTGATTCTATGCAGGACTGCCAGAAAAAAATCTAGGCATGTTCCAGAATAAAATAATCACCAGAAAGTGAGTCTGTGGTCAGGGGAAAGCATTTAGCTGGTTAGGCCCAGAAACAAATCCACATCTTCAGTTGGAAAGGCCCCTTCCAGCACAGGCCTCTCCTGGTATTGCAAGGTGAATCAAGCTTTTCCCCCTTTGAAGTCTTTTTCTAAGTAATGCTTTGTATTCCAGCCTGTTTTCCTTAACAACTCCTAGCAACTGCTGCTGCAATTACTGCTCACCAAAGGGGTGCCACTGACAAATCAAGCCACTACCTCTCTTTTTGAGCCCAACAGCACCACTTACATCACTGTCTTAAAAGTTCAGTGCAGTTTCCAGATTCTAAACCCTCCTGCCTGCTCCTCTATGACTTCCTATCCCTTTCCCCACTCAACCCCTGCTTCCCATACTCTCCTTTTCCTCATTTTAAAATCATATCCAAAGCTCACCTCAGAACCAGTATAGAGAAGGAATGCAAAGTGTCCTCTGTAGGCAAAGAGTTTCTTAGAAGGCAGCACCTGTCTCCTCCTTGGGTATCAAAAGTACTTAGCCCATTAGGTACAATGGATCTTAGGGGAAAATTCCAAGCAAACTGATCTATGGACCATAAAACCCCAGAGGAAAATAGGATTATGTTCTGTGCCCAAGTTGTAATTGAAAAGGGAGGCCTAGGAACAGTGAAGCTTCCAGTTTAATAACTGCCGGACCAAAGGGGAGCTTTATCACCCTCTTCAAACATCAAGAGCATAATCTACTGTACCCATCTTCACAGAGAATGAAGGCAAAGGCTATGGGATAGAATTTTAGGAGCAAAACCTACTAGGTCTGGATCAGAACTGTCTGTATGAGCCCTTGTACCCCAGCAGCAGCAGACCCATCACTTCAGGGTCTCAAGGATAGAACTGTCCCAGCCAGGTATTACACTGTGCTGGGTTCTCAGAATCAATTGACCTGAATGGCTTTATTGTCTTTTTTTGTCCCATTTTCCATATGGTCAGTATATATTTATTGATTTTTTAGTATTCATGCACTAAGCATTCTGGTCTGCAAATGCTAAACATATAAGCATTTTTAAAGGCCAATGAACTATCTCAGGAATTCATCTGGACTTAGGTCCCTAATGAAAAGATGCCCAGATGACGGAAGGATTTGAAGATGCTTGGGAATTACCAAGTAGACAGAATTCAAATTTCAAAAGGTTTGACAACGTGAAAAAAATAGGTACTCATAAAAGCTAGAATTGTTACCTGAAAAAGCATAAAATCTGATGAAGAATTGAAATACTAATAAATGCAGATAAAAGTGATAATGCCTTGATGGGGGAGTGCTGAGTGGGATTTTTTATGTATCTGTATATATCTAGGCCAAAAGTAAATAAACAAAACAAAATAGGAAATATCAGTTCTTGCCTTTGGGAAGATCATCCCAATTTTGATATGGACAGGCAGGAGAAGATAAAAATCCAGCCAGGCTGAAGATTGCCAGAGATATAAACCAAACCTCTCATTTGACAGAGAGCTGAGACCAGAAAGACCAAAGGTCAGTTACAGAGCCTGGAACCTGCAGCTTCTAGTTTCTAGCCACTGGTTTTCCCCCAGTCTATCACTCTGCCGGTTAGTTTACTCAAGAGAAAACAGGGGTAAACCCCTAAGGAAATAATTCTGTAGAAGCAAAAACTATATGCCTAGCACTCTTCATTGCATTGATGAAGTAGGAAATTTAAATGTTAAAGACGAAATGATTGATTTTGTTAATTTGACAGGATAATTGAAAATGATGGGCTGGGTGCTGTGTCTCATGTCAGTGATCTCAGCACTTTGGAAGGCCAGCAGTTTGTGAGACCAGCCTGGGAAACACCGCAAGACCCTGTCTCTACAAAAAAATTGTAAAAGTAGCCAGGTGTGATGGTGCACACGTATGGTCCTAGCTACCTGGAAAGCCGAGGCAGGAGGATCCCTCAGCTTAAGCCCAGGAGTTCAAGGCTATGGTGAGCTATATTGCACCACTACCCTCTAGCCTGGGAGACAGAGTGAGACCCTGTCTCAAGAAAGAAAGGAGGGAAAGAAGGGAAAAGAGGAAAAGAAGGAAGGAAAGGAAGAAAGATAAATGAGGGAGGGAGGGAGGGAGGAAGGAAGGAAGGAAAAGAAAGACTTAAAGGCTATGTAGAAACACAAAAAATATCCAGGACAAGTTACATGAAAAAGTAGAGTACAAAATCAGAGACAGTGTTTGGCATGCCTGAGTGTGAATCCCAGCTCCACCCCTTACCAGCTCTGTGGCTTTAAGGAAACCCCTCAACCATTCTGAACGCCAATTCTACTATCTCCAAAAGAATAATGGTATCTATCTTACATAATAATTATGAGGCTAAATAGGAGAATGAATGTGAGCCTGGCTGCCATATAGAAATATTCTGTGTTAACCACTATTATGTAATTATACCATAAATTCCACTATGAATATACTGAACAAGAATTGGAAAGTGATGTGCAAAAATGAAAACAACTGCAATGGTAGGAGAATGAGATTATAAATATGTGTGTTTTAATTTTCTCTAATAATGTTGTATCATTTTCCAATAAGAAAAAAATTATTTAACTATGAACAACAGGGTTTTGGTCTCCTTTTCCTCCAGGGGCCCAATGCTTCCTGTACCCAGTTCCTAAGGCTGCTGTGGCATCTGTTGGTGCAAAAAGTCAACAGCATCCTGAACCTCTTGAAAAAGAACGGAGATGGTCCTGTCTTGATCAGACCAGACACTGACAGAACCTTATAGCTAACAGCTGAGTCAGATTCATCCGTCCATGCAGACATCCATCCACTCACTCACATGCTTTCTAAACCACTACTGTGTGTTAGGAAGTGTGCTGAGAGCTTTTAAAGAATTACTCTGACCCAGGATATGAATTTGGAACAATCTCCAAAATACCATGTAAGTGAAAAAAGCAAGCTTCAGAACACTGTGTATAGAATACTACCATTTGTATTAAAAATAGATATATAAATATACATATTTATAAACTTGTAAATGCATAGAATTGCTCTGAAAGGATACACAAGGTACAGAGAACAGTGATTAACTCTGGAGAAGGGCCTGGGGGCGACCTCCATGGGGAAGCTCATGGTTTACTGTACACCCTTTTGTATTGTGGAATGACTTAACATGTATATGTATTAATTTTTCAAAACAAACAAAAAAATAAAAGAAACTGCCTAGTCAATATACAGTGATGAATGGGGCAGAGGTTCCTCAGTTTGAGGGATGGCAAAGTATTGAACTTGCTGGGCTATAGTTATTAAGTTTTTAAAAACCAGACTGTTCACAAAAGTTAAGGAGAAAGTTCTACAATAATTAGCTGCTAGTAATTCGGCATACCATTTTATAGAGACAAAGCAGTTGGAAAGTAAATACGAGTCATTGTGAAGCCTTGGAGGGTACTACATTGTTTTCCTAGAAGGGCAGGGTCCGTCTTTCTGACTTGGTCAGTGCAACGCTCACTGCAGCACCATGTGCAGATACTTGCTGGCTACAGCAAGCACTTTCTGATGGTGGCAACTGATAGCACAACCATTAAAAAGTATCTTGAAAAAGAAAATATCAGAAGATTTTGGACTCTGAGGGAACCAGGTGAGGTTAGGCAACCTTTTCTAGATGATCTTCAAAAATGATGGTCTTCGAATGGCAAGGTAACTCCTAATGAGAATGAAGGGTCACAGAGACACGGCAAATGTTTCGGAATGTCACAAGTGATGCACCGAGCCCTCGTTGGGGTGACAAGGCATAAATGGACTCCAAAGAGGACCTGACACTTGGTGGAGACCCCCAGCTACCTGGGAAGGAGGGAAGCAAACACCTGGGTGAGGCAAACCAGCAATGACCTGGCAGCCAGTCAGAGTCAGAACCACCGTGGTCACTGTGGGGGCACTGTGGGCACAGGCTTGACGCAGCACTGCCATTGCAGGTGGCCCAGAACGTCATTTTACCTCTCTGAGCCTCAGTTTTCTTCTCTGTAATGGAGAATAACTATGAGACCTTTGTGAAGATTAAATGAGAGAATAATCAGACAATGTTTAGCAAGAGACTGGGTATATGAGCAGAGCTTTAAGTGCTATTATATCACTATTACTAGATAACAGGTACCCTGGGCCAATTCATAACTGATATTCAGCATCAAAGTCAACAGTAAATAATGTATGTTCTACCTTCCATGTCCTTGGGTCAGAAAAGAATACCCCACATTCATATAGTGTTTTATAAACTAGAAAATGATTTCACATTTATGATCTCACAAAAGCCTGTAAAGCAAGCTGGATGGGCTTTGCTAACTCTATGTTGAAGGGGAGGAGCCAGCGAGGTTGGGGAATTAGAGATCTCCTGAGGGGCAGGACCCAGGCCAAGACCAGCTTTCCCAGTGGGTAGCTCAGCCTTCTTCCCCCACCTTGCTTCCTGGAAGAGTATCAGAATCGGCCCGCACACCTACAACTCTAACCTCTCTGCCTTGGCCATTCATTTCAAACCCTTCTATTAGTCTCCTCTAGAATCTGTTCTTGAGAATGGACCCAGAGTGCAGGGCTGGCTCACTACAATTAGAATTAGGAAGAGAGACAACTGACAAAAGAGTTGGGGCTAACTCTGGCTTTGCTGGCAGACGAAAACAGGCCCAGCTTGCCCTCACTGCCATCTGGGGGAAACAGGAGGTGGTGGCTTTGCCAGGAACAGCAATCATTAAAAGGGTACTGACAGCCAGAGTCTCTCCAAAACTGAGGCAAAGACTAACCTTTTCCGCCGCCATTAGCATTTCCACCAAAAACTTGGCATTTGATAAAGAAAGAAAATATTTTTCTTTCAATTGTGAAAAGGTCAGACATGTTTATCAGACTTAATAATTTATAATTGATATTTAATGACTCCCTGGAAAGAGCACTTCTAAGAACCTAGCCAGCACCACAGTCCTGCTAGATCCTTCTGGCACAGCCCTGTGACACTGGGTTGGATATCAGAGACACCACCCTGCTCCTTGTGCTGAGGCAGCCCTACCTCTGCTGTCTGCGGTCAGACAGCCAGACTCCCAAGTCTAATTCCCATTCTGCTACATCTGAGTTGCCCATGGCAGTGGCAATACCAATGTCTCTTGAATACTGAAAGAAAATTACAGAATTCTTCCTTTCCACTCCTTTTACCTCCAAGTAAAGGGTCTCTCAGATTGAGAATCCATCTGTAGGAAAGATGGAGGTGCCCAG
Source organism: Loris lydekkerianus (assembly GCA_963574355.1). NCBI lineage: Eukaryota > Metazoa > Chordata > Mammalia > Primates > Lorisidae > Loris > Loris lydekkerianus. The sequence continues at coordinate 6,767 of CAUYPK010031967.1, read as the reverse complement.
AAAATTCCATTAGGCTCTAAAGCCAACACCACTAGTGCAGGGGAGACCTTGTTGGTAATGACTTTTGACTGGCAGTGAGCCCCCTTCCACCCTTGTTGCCCCTTCAGAAAGTTTCTAGAGAACTAAAAAGTTTCTAGAGAACTAAGAAACATGGGGCTCTTGGCTTCTTAAACACAAGCAGCCAAATCTAGAGGAAGCACTGTGCTCCCTTAGAGATGGAACAAACCAGGGAAGTCTGGGCAAGACCCTCAGGTGAACAGGGTGAGGCCAGGCTCACTTGAAGAGGAATACAAGAGCCTACCTGCACGGTAAGAAGGTTTTTATTTGAAATATAGTCTGAGCAACACGAATGTAGCCAAAGAAGGAGGGGCTGGCCTGCGTTGGGCAGCGGCCTCTCTAGTGGCACAGGGGCGAGAGCACAAGAGTTCCGTGTCTGTGTGCCCCACACCCCCGTCAGGAAGGCAGGACAGCAGAGCAGAGCCCACCACATTCCTGTCGACAGGGCCTGCCTCCCACACCTGCCTGGCTGTGCGGCACCTCCTGCTCTATCCAGGTAAAAACAGACATGTCCTGCCATACCATGTCTCCCACCCACAGAGACATGGTAGCCATGTGACAATTAGTTCACAGGACTATTTGGGGGAAAAGAATCAGAGAAAACAAGAAGGAGGAGCAAGGTGACTAAGGGCCTTGCCAAGCCAGGCTGGGCAGAGCTCTCCCAGAGGGACTGTGCCAGCACGCTCCTTCCCCTCTGTCTCAGACTCTGGAGGCAGTAAGGAGAGCTGGTGTCTCAGGAAAACAGAGCTCTGAGGAGTCCCCTGGCTGAGGGCAGCAAGCGGGAAGCTCCCCAAAGAGCACAGCCACTGAGGGGCTTCAAGCCAAGTCAACAGTACTGGGGTTGGGCCATGTTAGCAGCCTAGGGTTAGAGGACACAGATCAGAGTTGGGGTACCGAGAAGCAGCACAAAGCCATAAATAACAGAAGCAAATTCAGAGCTGTGAGGTCCTGGTGACCCCACATTCCTGGGTCTGGGGTACTGAGCTATTCCAGGGCACAGCCAGCCACACCCACACCCAGGCAGAGCCTTTTATTTCCCACGGGGTGCACAGCAGGTAGAGGATGCCATGGCACCACCCTGACCACACACACTGCAAAGCCTCTGGTCACACCTGAGGGGACAGTGCATGGCTGTCCTGGTCCTGGGAGGCCTGTGGTTGACTCTGAGCATCTTGGGCACCATCCTCCTCAGGGGCCAGGCCCAGTGACCTCCTTGCCTCTGGGTTGGTCAGCAAAGGCTCGCCACTGCACTCTTCTAGTCCGTTCTCTGTAGTCTCCATGGGCACCTCCTCCCCAGAGCCCTCCTCAGGCTCTGCAGCCTCTGCTGCCACCTCCGCTGCTGCCGCCTCTTCTTCCTCCTGTTCTCTCACCTTGTGGACAATGAAGAGGTGGCGGCTGAGGGAGCTGGCAGAGGTATAACACAAGCCACAGAGCAGGCACTGGGCTGTGGAGCTGTCCACCTGGTGCTGAGGTATGTGGCTCTGAAACTCAAGCCCCGAATCTGTGGCAAAATTACATTTTGCACACTGGAAAAGGGACTTGTGCCTTTTGGTGGAAGAGACAGTTGCGCCACTGCTGGTGCCTGGAGTGTCCCCCACGCCACTGACTGGTCTTTTCAAATGGTTCACCTGAAAGGAGAGACAGCATGAGCAGAGTCCAAGCCGAGCTCAGAACACGAGCCCCTGGACATGATCATAAGCGCAAAGACTCAAAAAAGGTACCACCCAAGCCAGGGTCACCCTAGCCCTGAACACTGGTTAGGTTTGGGTTGTTCAATTTTTTTTATTTGTTTTGTAATATTATGCATATGGCACAATACTCCAAGGATATAGGAATAGTATGGAGAAAATTAAGTCCCTTCCACCCCACTGCCCAGGCCTGTGCACCAAAGAACACATTACTAGATATTATGATGCCTGAAAAGAGAGAGCCTATGTGTGCTCCAAAAAAAACCCCCAAAACACCACTGTCTTTAACAAAATGATAGCATGACATGCATACCTTTCTTCACTCTGCTTTTTCTACCTAATATACATTAGAGATGTCTTTGTGGGAGCACATGCAGGACTCCGTTCTTGTAATAGTGGCACATGGACCAGCTATGGGGATGACAGGCCTGCAGATGGTTAGTTGGGTCTGTCTCTGTTACTGCACACGGCACTGCAGCAACTCACTTGACAGAACTCTTTATGTGCAAGGCCAAATCTCTAACAGATCAATCCTGGATCAGAATTGCTAGATCAAAGGGTCTGTACATTTTGGGAGAGAGGAGAATATGCATTTTACTAGTGGAAAAAGGATACAAAAAAAATAAATCAATTGATACTCTACCTACTGGTATGAGAGGACCTTTGTCAACCAGTGGCACTGTCTGAATAGCTAAGAAAGTTTCAAAAGTTTCATCCTGCCTTGAACTCCAGGATGCTCTCAGAGCTTCCCAGATGTAGCTGACCCCTCAGTGGAGTATCCCCGCAACCCTGATATAGGAAGAGCACTAGTGGGTAGGAGAAACCAGGTTGCCCCAGAAATTCACCACAAATAGGAAGAGGGCATGGAACAGGGACGAAGGCAAGGGGCCTGACCATAGGTTCTGAGCCTGGTTCTCCCCACACTAGTGGGAGGGTGGGGAGGCAAGTCAGTCCAGCATCATTATTCTCAGCTGACAAGGCAACCCTGCCTGGCCCTGCCTCCCAGGACTGTGGTGAGGTGGGAACAGGATGGTGTATGCAAAAATGCCCCACAGTCCACAGACAGCAGCATACAACTAAGGTAGGGGTCACAGTGACAGGGAAGCAACAGTAATAACAGGCTGATGGGCTGCCTTACAAGTCTCTATCCCTGTCCTCTACTTTCGTCCAGCCCCCAGATGAGTCACATCAGACTACAGAGCAGCCCACACTGAGGGAAGCTGCCAGTCTGATTGCTGCAGGACCAAAACTGCAAATGGGGCCCATGCAGCTTTCCAGATGCCTGTCTAGTTGCAGGGCTGGCAGCTTCTGTGGGCAAGTCCACACTCACCTGAGGGGAATGTCCTCGTGGAGATCTGACTTTGGATGACTGGCTCAAATCAGGGTTTCTGATGCCATGCATAAGGCTGATGTGGCTCTCCAAAAGCGAGGGCCGAGGAAAGCTAGGGCTGTCCTCGGAGCAATACCTGCAGAAGTACCATGGAGAGGCAGCAATCAGACCCCAGGCTACAACTCCTCCAGCACCCCTCACAGGAGGGCAAAGGACAGTCTGGAGTGAGCAGACAGCTGTGTCTTTGAACTAGCTGGTGCTGGTGTTCCCTGAGATATCCAGCCGACAGGCAGTCTCAAGGCAGAGTCTCAGAACAGAGCGCTTGCACTCTCGCCACCTGCCCTCAGCCACGTCTCACCCTACACACCCTGATGTCACTGCCCAGAGGTCCAAGTGCTAGGCTAGTGGTCAGTGTGAAAGGGCCAGGTTATGTCCCAAGGCATGGGAGATGGGGTTCCAGTCCCATCACCCTCGCTTCTCTTAAGCCTCTGGGCCCTTCACAGCGGACTGGCTGTGCAGCCCCACTAGAGAATGAGCTGGGCAGGGCTCAGGAGTCACCAGGTTCTGGAAAGTACTTTGTGACCCACCCCTGATTTCTGACTTACCCACAGTGTTTCTCCAGTTAAAAACTCACTTGTCTCTTGCCTGAGACCCCTGACCTAACACAGAAAATCCCCATTGGGACCAAGGCCACAGCCTCTTGATCCCCAAGCCTCGCTCACTCTTATCTTGAGCCTCACCCACACGTGTAGACCTTCTTCACTGCATCGTGGCTATTGCGGATGTGTTTGCGCAGGCTGCTGGGGGTGTGGAAGGACTGCTCACACTGCCGACACGGGTAGCGCTTCAGCGTCTGAGAGAGGTAAACACAGGAGAGGTCAGAACTGTGAGGCAGCACTGGGTGCAGCATTCTTCCCAGATACCATAGGCAGAAAGGAGGCTGCCCTCAAAGGCCTCAAGATCTGTGGCACTGAAGTACCAGGAACTCTCAGTGGGGTCTGACCCACAGAGCAGAAGTCCAGAGAACCTGGCCCTGTGCTGCACCTACCCGACCGTGGCTCTTCTTCATGTGGGACACGTAGCTTTCCCGATCAGGAACCCACTCCTGGCACTCCTGGCAGGTCCAACCAGTGCTCCTTAGCCGAGGCCTCCCTTCTGCCCTACGATGCACTTCAGACCTGCCCCACCGGCCAGAGGGCAAGGAGCTGCTCCGAGCAGCCATGCTGGCGGCAGGGGGTTCAGCAGGAATTCGAGAGCTAGGGCAGCTTGAGGACGTGTCTGCTGAAGACTGGAGGCTTGACAGCTCATCCACGTTCCGGGGAACACCATGGGTGCTCTGGGGATGAGGAGAGCGATTACTGACTGGGCAAGGGGAAAGATGCACAAAGTCAGACCCCCGACCTGAGGCCCACGCCCTCCTCCCCAGCCTTCTCCCCCAGAACATCCCACCTTGACATGCTGCATCAACTCCGGCTTCTGCACAAACAAGAGTGGGCACTCAGGGCACTTAAAGACGCCCACCTGCGTCTTGCTGACATTCTGGTAAAAATGCTGTTGAATGTGCCTCTTCTTGTTGAAGACCATTTCACAGGAGCACTTATAAATGAGCCTGACAAGACAAACCCCAGGGCATAAGGTGGCCGAGGCTCTGCAGGAAGACCATGCGGCCCCTCCACCCTGTCTCTGCTCTCTCTGTACCAGAGTCAGCTGTGAGGAAGCCCCACCCTGAGCCAGTGCCTCAGGATGTCCTTAGCAGGCTCCACCAGCCCCAGCTTCCCAATCCTTCCCTACACCACCCCGTAAAGCACTGGGGCAATTCTCTCTGCCTCACAGTGTCTGCTGGCCCTGGAGCCAGACTCACTGGGAGGGTCTGTGGGGCTGGGTTGGATGGTGGTTGGCACTGTGGTCTGCGGTGCTGCTGGCAGTCTTGAAGGCCATGGGACAGAATGCACATTTGTGGAAAACCTGGCAGTGTCGCTCCTGGATGTGGCTTTTCAGCAAGGCCAAGGTCAGGTGGACAACACCACAGTGGATACACCTAGACAGCAGAGTTGGGGCAGTATCAGTGAGGCAGAGAAAAGTTAGACCTACAGGAGGTGCTGGAAGAGGAGCAAAGGAAGGAGGAACAGCAGAGCTTCCCAGGTACCCTCCTCCTCCTCAGTCACTCAGTCTTCCATCCTCTACCTGTCCATCCTGAAAGCTTGAGCCTGCCTGCTGCCTTCTGCACAATGCAGCCAGACAGGGCCCCCAGGCCCAAGGCCGTGCCTAGTAAAGAAGAGAGAAACTCTAGCCCTCCTTGCACGGGCCTGAGGATACTCTTCTGCAAACCAAACCCACCTAACATAAGTTGGTGGAAGTAAAAAGGAAGACTGTCAGTGATGGCATGAACAGTACCAATTTAAAAGTGATACAACTGTTGAAGTCCAGTTAGAATTTCACAAAAAATTCTGAAGGCAAGAGCCTGTGCCTTCCCATGGGCTGGCACTGAGTAATCAAGGATGGCCGCCTAACAAGCTACACTCTCCATAACTGCTACATTAAAACAAGCTTGGAGCCCAGGAAGAAATACTCTAGAACAGTGCTACCCATCGGAACTTGCTGTGATGATGGAAATGTTCCATAGCTCGCTCCACTGTCCATGAGGCTAAATTTAAATTAATAAAATTAAATTAAAATTTCAGTTCTTTAGTTGCACTGGCCGCATTTCAAGTACTCAACAATACACATGGTTGGTACACTTCTGGATGGTGCAGCTCTGAACCCAGCTAATCTTTGTTATTTTGTAGAGACGGGTCTCACTGTGTTGCTCAGGCTGGTCTTGAACTCCTGAACTCCAGCGATCCTCCCACTTTGGCTCCCAAAGTGCTGGGATTATATAGGCCTAAGCCACCGTGCCTAGCCAGGAACTTCCTTTTTATGAGTGAACGATACTCAATTGTGTGGATAGCACTGGTTTTGTTTATCCATTCATTAGTTGATGGACACTTGGGTTGTTTCCATCTTTTGGTGGAAAAATAATCCACATATTTCTAAATTCATCCCAGTGGCCAAATACACCTGATATGTGTAAAGAATCTTCTATAGTGGCTCCATTTGTACCATTTGACCAAACTTCTACAGTAACAATATAAAACCAGATGCTCTTTTCAAATGCCACTGAAATCCATTCTAGTATCCAGTAGACATTCTTTGTGAATGTTGTGAACATAAAGGAGACCAAAACATGTGCAAAGTGGCCTGGGTGAGGCACTGAATCCAGGGGGGTTTATGAAGTGATGAACAAGTGTGAGGAACAGAACTCCAACGACATGATACAACTCGACCACTGTTTTTAAGAGAAAAAGGAGAAAAATCACAAAATTCTGGGGGGCAGCACCCGTAGCTCAGTGAGTAGGGTGCCAGCCACATAAACTGAAGCTGGTGGGTTTGGACCTGGCCCAGGCCAGCTAAAACAATGACAACTGCAACAAAAAAAATAGCCACACGCTGTGGTGGGTGCCTGTACTCCCATCTGCCTGGGAGGCTGAGGCAAGAAATTGGTTAAGCTGAAGAGTTTGAGGTTGCTGTGAGCTGTGATGCTACGGCACTCTACCAAGGGTGACATAGTGAGACTGTCTCACCAAAAAAAAAAAAAAAAAAAAAATATATATATATATATATATATTTAAATAGTCTTAAATTGCTTCCCTGTG